>VDFB02358134.1:186398471-186532142 GCA_007258455.2 Sequoia sempervirens | reverse complement strand
TAGATATCATGGCCGCATCATCATTGAGAACCTATACAGAGATAGATATCATGGCTACATTATCATTGAGAACTTCTCTTAGACACCCGCATAGGACTTGTTGTACTATGGATGTTGGGATGAGTGATGAAGGCTCCTCTAAGCTATAGTTATACTTTTAGTTTTGATATTTGTTTTAATACCATGGATTTCATAATCCATGAGTTTTGTATACACTTGACAATATTTATATATTTAAAAATATTGTTTCTTTAAACTTAAATTTGTTTTTATACTCACATGAGTGATGTGTAGTTGTGTTTGTGAGCAAAGCAGCTTCTATTTGATTAGTTTATTGTAGCTTTAAAGTTTATTTATTAAAAGGTGCATGATAAAAATCTTAAATCCTTAAAAATCTCAATATTTCATGGTTTTTTCAATTTGCTGAGTCTTTGTGGAGTCTGAGCATTGAGTTCGAGTTTGGGTAAAAAATCAGCTTGTTGAGTTTGATTTGAGTCCAAGTCTTGTAACATTGTTTGTCGGTGTTGGTGGGGCACATCAACAATTTAGGATTAGGGTTAGTGAATTAGATTTTAAAAAACATTCTTTATTTAGATTAATTTTTTTGATGCTTAGGACATCTTAGTGTTTTCAAGATGGTTTTGGGAGTTCATGAAGTCGTTATGTTTTCTCAGATATTTCCTAGTCTTCCTTCAATGTCCACAATAGGGGGGACGCCCCAAAAACATTTCCCCTTGGTGTTGATGGTGGGGGAGTGAAGAAGGGGAGGTCTGCTTCAATCCTCACATCTCAAGGACATCCTTGTTTTGAAAACTCTCCTATTTGAAGGGGGGCAATGTGTCACCATGGACCATTGTTGATTTATGCCATATCAACATCGTAGCATTGAACTTGAATAAAAGATAAAAAATGGAAACAAGGTGACCCAAAATCTTATGGATAGTAGTTTGGTTCAAGTAGGTTGCTTTCCCGTTATAGTGCAAAGCCATGAATTCATTCTCATATGTTAAGAACTATGACCCTAGAAAGCAAGGGGTAAAGTTAGTGAATGGTCAAGTCCTTTGCAAGCTTAATCTAGAGGAGATAGAAATTAAATTTGCCTTGTTGCCTTATGAAGAAACATGAGATGCAGATCTTGAGGATTGTAGAAAAATTTGGGAAAGTAGTGTGTTGGAGTACTAGAAGCATATTGACAAGAAGTAGCTAAAAGAAAAGAAATCCCATGTACCAAAGGTTTTGAAGAAAGGAAAGTTCAAAGAAGATTTCTCCATTAAGGTCATCTTGTTGAATTGAGTCATAGGATAAGAGGATGCAAAAAGTAGATTGTGGATGTTCTATCTCATAAGCACTATATGTGAAGAATAGGTATATTTTAATTGGGCTATTTTGGTTAATGAATGTTTGCATGAATAGTTTCTAAATTTTTATCTAACTTGTGAATTCTAAATGACATCTTATTGTCTATCTCATGGCATAGGAAGGGACATTTACAAGATTGAACATAGTTGGGATTCACCAACAAACATGCATCTTTAGGCATTTGCCACAGTTGGAATACGTCAAATCTCTCAACACTCTAGAAGGGTTAACTATATTTCCTTTTGCATTCAGTGTGGAAGATGAATGATCGAATGCATGTGCAGATATTAGAGTGTGCTAGGGTAATAATTTTAGATTGGGCTGACTGCTACATTTAGTTCTCAACCTTGACATATATTAGAGTATTTGGATCCTCATCTTATCCTTACATGTTGCTAAGATATCCAAGTGCTGAAGACATTTTCATGGAGTATTTGTAGGAGGTTTTAGATGTCTACTTTTTGTTTAGAGGACGACACAAGTTAGGCATTGGTTTTCCTATCCAGCTTGGTATATACAAATGTAAGAGTGCTATGGATTCAAAACTCTTCACTAGTGAAATGACCAGATTCAATTTTAAACCCTTTAATGAGAAACTTACTTATGATACAAAAATTATGATGACAAACAGATTGGGTGGAAAATACAAACATTTTCTAAAGATTGAAGATTATTGGGTCAACTATGTATATGTGTCTTGAGGTCTAAAGGAGGGATTTTAGTTATCTAACTGTCAAGTACTTTTCTGACACGTTTTTAGATGATGTGGATGATATTTTAGATGATCAGTCCAAAATTCTTTCTCCTTGGTTTGTGACAAATAATATGGAACACCAGCCTTTACTTTTTGTAAATTGGATAAACAAAGAAACTTTTTCAAATAAGGAAAGAGCCAAAATGGTCCTAGTCGAAGTAGGTTCTTCTTACAGACAAAAATGATAGGAAGGCTTTCAAGGGTAGCAAAAGATAAAGTTCAAATTTTAGAGCCACCATCAATGAATGTGTCTCCATCTTTCTCGAGATCAGTGATAGGTACCATGATTGAAGAAGGTAAAGGAAGCAAGAAAGGTTTTAAAAAAATGAAAAGAAAGGCTGTTTGATATATAGAGGCAGGCTTGAAGAATGGCAAATTGAGGCTGGTTGCTAAGAAATTCAGCCAAGGTGTGAACCACTAATTGTATCTTCTACTCCTTTGTTTATTACTCCCACTTCTCCTCCTTCTCCAACTTCTAGATGTACTTCTCCATCACCCATCAGGCCATGATCTCCTAATATTCCTATCAATGTTTGCATTTACATCCATTTAGTATGAGTCTCATATTCCTTCTTCTATTCCATTTCCATCTTATTTTCAAGTTCCATCTCCCATTCATCCCATTCGTTGTCCCATAGCACCCTTCTTCATTGACATTTCTTCTTCCATTAGAGAGCTTTAGAGTATGCAGGAAAGAGGAAAATATGCTATAGAGTGGGTAAACTCAGTTATTACTCGAAAGTCGAAGGAGAAGAATCCCACCTTCCTACTAAATTAATTTTTCCCACTTTTCACCATCATTGAAGATTTAGAGGAAAAGAAAACCAAACAGCAGTCTTGAATGAAGAGGACTACATGTTGCAATTTGGTCATGGAGACTATTAGTCTTTTTGAAGATAAAACTTCAAAAATATGGAGCTTACTGATTTTCAGATAGATAGGACAAACCTGGGTGTTAGCACATGCCACAGTGATGTTAACATGTTGGAGGTTGTTACCGAAAACATAAAGGGAAGAGTCCTTAAGGATGATGAAGACAAAGTGGCCTTGAAGGCTGAAATTTAACAACTCAGGATTCATAACTTGCCTCTTACAACTTTTTCTATTCCTATATGGGTTGTGCCTGAGATTCTAGAGTCCACTGATGATCAGAGGTAATTAGATCAGCTAATCAAACATGTAAAGAATGTGGATTATTGGTTTGATGATATTTGTGAGTAGGTAACTAGGGTGTTAGGTCAATTGTGTGCCTTGATATCCAAAGTGAAGGAAGTTATATATGGGATCACATAAATGGACAAGAGTATGCTATAAAATCTTATTTCTTATGGACAAATTTTAGAGAAGCTCAAATCTAAGAATGCCTTGAGATTGAATAAGTTGTAGGAAAAGTGAAATTTAGATGGAATGAGAATTGCAGTTTTCTGATGAGGATGGTAAATGAAGCTTCTACTTTGTGTGAACAAAAGAACAAATTAAATGAAGTAGAAAAGTTGTTTCTAGTTTGTGATTAATATATCATATAATTATATTGATGAAGGTGGTATGACAGCTGACTTGTATGGTGTGTAGGGTGAGTTACACTTACAATGGTTGATAAAAGACAGATTTGGGAAAGCCTAACACATGGGTAATATGTATGGATTTGCTAAAATCACCATGCATATCTAGAAAGGAAAAAGAAAAATTAGTAGAATTAGGGACACTGGTTTTAGAAGCTAGATTTGTATTTCAGACATACTTTGTCTAGTGGTTGTACTAGGTGAATCTATAATTGATCAATTTATTCACATGTAATGTCCCCTTCTCATCAGTAATCTATTCTGTTACTCATCAGCCTATTCCGGAAGCCTGTAGGCTTGTTTGAGGTAAAATTAGGGTTTCCAGTTCTGAGGTTCTTTGGCATTTTTGAGAGTTTACTATTTATAGTAAATTCTATTTTAAGCAGTATGGAGTTTGTCAGCTTTCAGTACATCATTTCCAGTTGGAGCAATTATTTGCAATTCATGTCTGACTTCTTAAGGAATTTTTATGATGAATAAAGGCATTGAGGTTATAATTTGCAGTTGACCCCCTTGGCCTAGGAGAACAACTTTAAGTTGTGTTTAAAAGAGGGTCTTGAAAGGGTGACGCCTTCATGAGGTGATTTATTATTTATTGATAAAAACATAATGCCTTGGAATAAGTGGACGCCTCTTTTAAAAGAGATACTTTTAAAATAAAAGTGAAATTCATAATATGCAAAAAGGGACACCATCTTGAGGAGTTAATTGTTTTTTGGAAATTTGAAAAGACTCCTATGTCTTTTGGTGTGCTTTCTCAGGAATTTGAAGAGTTTTGTGAACTTCTATTTAATGAAGGATTTTGCTCCAGCCTTGTATCCATTCATGTTATCATACTGTTATGTTGTCGGAATGACAAATGAAATCTTGCTTCGAGGATGCTACCTCCTAGCCAATTATCCAATTTCGTGTTTGAAATACAACACCTAGTTGGAATTCGCTACTTCTCATCCAGACTAGCAGATTGAGCTCGATTGTGAAGAAATTTTGAAGATTTATCAATTTTGGTTTTGCTGTTTCATCTACAGCTAAAGGTGATTTTAATTTATAACTTTATTTTCAGTTTGAATTTGGTTCTGGGCATTTCATCATTCTAATTGTTGATCAAGGGTGACTCTTCATGCCAATTTTGAGATTTTATGATTGAGAATTTGATTTTTAAAGAGAAATTGCCCCTTCAAGGAGGGTTGTACTTTTCTGGAAGTGCCTTGGGATTCGTGTAAAATTCACATAAGTTCTTTGAAGCTGTTTCTTCATCTCAGCATGGTCGCCTACCTTCTAGCAATCCATTGCACTTGATCTCATTCGATTTGGAGGTGAAATGAGTGAGTTATGAATACTTCATTGGTTTTCACAGTTTGCTGATTAAGAATTCCAGAACTCTGTTTTTATATCAGATTCATATATTTTCTGTTTTGGTCTTAATTCTATCATTGGAAAAGTAAAGGAACATCATAGAACTCATTCTTCTCTTCTAGTCTTATTTCTCTATCATTGTAATACATGTTTTTGCAGTCTTTTGAATTGTAAGGTTTTGATTAGTAGTACTAATCCAACCTATGTTATTGCTGCAACTACTTGTTTTATTTCCTATTAATTACCCCTGGACGGTTTACCCCCAGTGCAGAGAAAGAACTTGTTATATCATTGTACCCACTTTCAAGTGGTGAATCCCCACAATTCTGTGGATGCCCGCTGCAGCGGATGAATTAGATTGCTGTAGCTTCATGGCTGGTTATCCGCCTACTAGTTTCAATTTTAAGTAATCACTCCGTCATATGTTAGCACCTCGCCCTTAGTGGGATCTTGAGTGCACATTCTTGACGTTGAGTAGTTTCTTTCAAGTATTGTTCTTTAATTTCTCCGCCATATGACAACACCTTTCCATCATTTGGATTGAGTGTGCATTCTTGGCGTCGAGTTCCTTTAAGCTTGGTTTTCAGTTTGATGCTAACGCTAATCCAGTTGGCTATTGCTGGTTTATGTTGTGTAATTCCTTCGAAAAAATTGGTTAGCATATTTCATCACATCATCTAGAAGGTTACTTCAGCACCATGGCCTTTTGGGTAGGTTGTGAGTAGCTAGTTTTAGCTGTCTACTTTAGCTGAATGTAATTTTTTTGAAGGTTCTCTATATTAAGAATACTATTTTTTAGATCTCCTATTTAAGGAGATGTGAAGTTTTGAATCCTTATCAGTAGATCTATTGTTAGCTGATAGTTATTGCCATTATGAATCTATCTGAATATTCTTGAAGTTAGGATTTAGTATTTATGGACATAATTGTGTATAAGCTTGCTTTACATGCAAATAGACTATTCTTAGCTTAGAAGTTGCAATTGAACTTTTATTTGCTTTTCATGCAATGTTTTATAATCCTTATAAGTGTGATATGCACATAATATTTCAATAGTAATGTTCATGCCTAGTTGCTAAAATTGTTGTTCATTGAGTTCTTACTTTTCAAGTTCAATTGTCTTGCGAGCTAAGTAAAATCTAGTAGTTAATGGAAGCTTTGTATTGCACATTTTACTAGAGGGAGTGTTTTAGCTCTGTATGCAATTTTGATTCATAGTCCTTCATAATAGTGTTCTTCAATTCAATCTTTTTTTTTTGGTTTCCAGTCTCTACTTTTAGCTGGAAATTATAGGTATTCATAGCCATTTTCAGTTTATTTCTGCAGCAAATAGGAGAGATAAAAATCTTATCTAACACAGAAGTGCTGAATAGCTTTGTGCCCTGGCGTAAGAACAAAAAGAGTTTGTGTTTTAAATTTTATTTGTATTGTTTGCTTGAAATCCCAGCTAGTACTAGGTTTTATAAATTGTAGTGTTAGGAAATATAACATATCCTCCACTCTTCTCAAATGGAAACTTCCTCTTATAATTTGAAGAACAATTCTACTATACTACACATTGTTCTATTTTGTGTCACAATGAAAAGTGTGAATTAAAATTCTAACACTTCCAATCAATAAAGGGTGAGGTTGCCTAGTTGTTCTCCATAGGACGATTTCCATCAACTTATGCTATTGAAATTGCAATCCACACTAGAAAATTGGTTTGGATTGTTTGAACTTTGGATTGCCATATATTCACATTTCTTTTATGTATTTTAGGTCAACAAGTATCCTATTTCAAATTCTAGTTCCTTAATAAGTTAATAACCAAGGTACATCCTATAGATTTAGGTGTTGAGTACCAATGTCCAATTTCCATTTTGTTATTATAAGATTCGACTAGTTAACTCTAGTATTTGACTTGCAGTGAATTGAATGATACAATTGTGGAGGCTCAACTAAGGATGCGCCATATTCCACCTCAACTTCCAGTTGAAAAAGCTGTTGAAAAGTATGGGCTATCAAATAATCGTCTACTTATATTGGTATCTCTTTTTCATGCTTTATCATCTCTATATCTCTTTTACTTTAATGTGACATCACTTGCTATCTACCACATATGAAGTTTAGTTTTGATGTATTGCTGATTTGTCTATTATGCTTGCCCTTTTTGACAATGGTGTCAAAAAATATCTTGTAATTGGAAGTGAACTGAAGGAGAGTGACCTAGAAAATGATTTTCTTTTTAAAGTTGAAATCACTTTGTTGTAGGAAAAAAGGTACAGTTGTATGGAAGTGTGTTGTAATGTCCCCTTTTTGGGATTGCCCTAAATTTTCCTTGAATCCTTAATTTCCAATAGGTTCGAGGCTAATATTTTTAATGCTAAATTCTCAATCCTGTGAAGAGCTCCTTATAATGGCTAATTATGGCTTGATTTTCAGATCATTTATATATATATATATATGTGTGTGTGTGTGTGTGTGTGTGTATAATGTGTTAAAATGATCTGCTACTAAGTCTATATATTAGACATTGTTGTACCCCAAAATTAAAATTTTTGTTACACTAGACATTTTGAAGAAATGGATAAAAGTCTTGTTAAATCTGTCAAAAAGTTCAAAATTTGGGTGTGCATGTCTTGCATGAGGGGTAAGAATGAAAAATTCCCAAAATCTGATGATCTGGGTTTGCTCAAAGCGACCTAATCTACAAAACCCAAATCTTAGTTTTTCATCCCTACTTTTTAGGAAAATTGCTATTTTTAGAAATTTCCTAAAAATAGTAACTTTTTCTGGGTTTCTTTTGAAACAGATATTGGCAAAACTTTCTAAAAATAGAAAGTTGGTCCGTTAGGGTTCAAATTGATTTTGATTCTTTCAAAATATGTCCATATCAGGTTGGTGCAGTCAGAATCTCAAAAAGATCAGTTTTTCCCTAGTGGGTCTATTTTGCTTTTTCAAAAGCATTTTAGGAGCTCCAAAGCCATCAATGGAGGACAGTTAGCTGCCAGGTGTCAGATTCAACACTCAAGCGCTAAACAAAAGGTGAGTTGACAAACATGCACGAAGAATGAAGAAGGAAGTTGAAATCTGTAAAATTTTGACTAACACTGCTTGACATGGGGGCCCCAAGAGGAGATAGGCGCCCATCTTTTTAGGGCATCAAATGGTGAAATTAGGGTTTGAGCTCCCAGACAAAGTTGTTCAGAATCCTCCTAGCTCCGCAGCGAGTCCGGCAGTGCAGTCATTGGATCATTTAGTCACCTGAAATTCGAGGTCAAACAAAGGGTTTTCAACAAGAAGATGAAGTGAAAATCATGAAAGTAACGAAATTTTTTCTAAGTCTGGAAGTTTTCAGAGCCCCAGGTGCCCAGTCTTTTGGAAGGGAAAATCCAACAATTAGGGTTTGCAATTGGGCTTAGTCTCTTCAGAATTCAATCAGCTTTGCAACGGCTGTCTTCGTCAGAGCATCTAACTTGTTCTCTGGCAAATCCAGATCGAGCTGAAAGTATGGAATAACAGTTCAAATGTGAAGATGAAAATCAGGTAAAATATTCTAAGTTTGAAGCAAATGGGTGCCCCTAGAAGAGAAAGGCATTGATGATTTTGAGAGCCCAAACGAATGATTTTGCCAGTGAAGCCTCCAAGATCACTTCCTTAGAACTCGTTAGGCTTTCCAACGAGACCTTCAGCACGTTAAACATAGTTGGCAACCACCAGATGCAAAAGGCTGAACAGAGGGTCTGACGAGAGTGAAATTTTGAAAATCAAAAGCAAGGTGAAAATGCAAGAAAATATTCTAAGTATGGTTGAGTTGGGCGACCGCAACCAAGAAGGGCGCCCAAGCTTTTGAAGGCCCAAATTCAACTTTTTGATGAGGTTGCTCCCAAAGAACCCCCTCCAAAATCTTCTTAGCTTCGCGACAAGCTCAGCGATCAACCAATCCAAGCTCCGGGTCACTAGATCAGGCAGGATCATCTGTAGAAGAGAAAAGATGAAGAAATGTTGAAAATGGCTAAGTCTGCTCAAGTTGGGCGCCCTTGGAGAGAAAGGGCGCCGAAACTTTTGAGGTCAGAAATGATGGAATTTGCCAATACACCGCCTAAGATCACCATGTTGGTTTCAGCCAAGCTATCTAGTGAACCTGACAGCCAGTCGATCTGATCAGCGTAGCTCCCGGAGTCAAGATTTCATCAGAAGATCAAAGGGAAATGAAGAAATTGAAAATCATGAAAAAATGGCTAACACTATGAAAGTTCAGAGCCCCTGGAGGAAATAGGCTCCCATGAATTTGAAGGTCTAAACGAAGTTTTTCGCCAGAGACGCCTCCAGAACAATCTTCTCATAATTAGTCAGGCTACGCGATGAATCATCTAGCTCGTTCATCGAATCAATCTGGAAGCCGGAGATCAAGGTCAAAGTAGGGGGTCAAAATTGTGAAAAAGTTGAAAAACTCAAAAAATGGCTAACTCTGAAGCAAATGGGTGCCCCTAGCCAAGAAGGGTGCCCAACTTTCCATGCCTTTGTGAAATTTGCAAGATTTTCAAAAATTTCAAAATTGCAAGAGAATGAGGATGTCCAAGTTCATTGAACAGGCTGATTTTAGGGTTTTGAAGGATAAAAGCGAAAGAAAGAAGAGCTATCTCAAGCCTAGAGCTTATTTAAGAGGCTTTTATCATTCAAATTTCATTAATTTTGCAGGTGGCGTCCAAGTTGAAGAGGACCAGCAACTTTGAAGTTTTTATTTCAAGATTCAAGAGTTCAAGGTTGCTGATTTTGAAGAAGTTCTTCATTAATTTTCAGACCAGCAACATAAGACCTTGCTTTTTCATGCTTTTTTAATCCAGAACATCAAAATTTTGAAGGAGAAGGTCAAGATTTTCAATTTTCAGCCATCTGGGTCTCTTCATCCTAGTCTTCTGAAGAATTTTCAGGAAATTTATCAAGTTGCAGCAGCTGCTTTTTCCTTGCATGTCAGTGAAATCTTTAGAGTTTGCAAATTTAGATCATCTGGGTCCTCTTGAAACAGTCTTCTGAAGAAAACCCAGATCTCAGCTTTTTTCAAGGAAAATTCAGATTCTAGGGTTTGCTGCTTTTTCAATCAGCCTTCAATATTTTTCACATCTGATCAACTGGGTTTGTTCCAAATGTGCTTCTGAACAAAACCCAGGAGCCAACTTTTTTCGAGAAAATTGAAGAAATTATGGTTTGCTGCTTTTTTTAGTCTACATTCAAGATTTTCAAAAACGGACAATTTGGGTTGTCTTGTAACGAAATTCTAAACAAAATCCATGTCTCAGAAAAATCTTAAAAAATTCGTCCGTTTGAAGAAGAAAACCAGCATTCTAAAAATAGTAAGTTGCTCAAAGCTTGTCTAAACCTAGGCGAGTTTATAGTCATTCTTCAAGGTTTTTAGCATGCAGTACTCTCCCATGGGATTCAAAACCATGCCAGTATTGTATCTCACAGCCGCAGGCCTAATGACGTTGAGAAGTGCTTTTCAAATGCCACCGTAGACATAAATCTTCATCATCTTAGCAGAAGAGCATGAAAAGGTGTGATATGAGCAAAAAGGGAAGGTATCGGAAAAGAATTGTGCAATACTCTTCTGTTGGAAATCAAGAGAAGTGTCAGAAGCATAAAGTTGCAGAGCCGCCAAGTTATCAATTAGTGAGTCATCTTTTCGGGCAGCGATGATTTTCAAGAATAGAGCTCATAAAGCAACTGAAGAAGTAGAAGATTCTCTAAGTTTGATCACAGAAGGAAAGGAGACCTTGGAGAATCGAAATATTGCCATAGATAGTATCAATGCACCTCATAAAGCGGCCGTTTTTAGCTTTTGGTGGATTTGGTTTCCCAAAATACCCGTAGATGAGTTATCTTATCAGAACAACAAAGATCTCCAAAGATGAATTAAAACAACTTTCATCTAGAAGCTTTCTTTCCACTTTTTTTTTATTCTTGGATCAATTCTTATCCATTCTTTGAAGAAGAGAAAGAAGATAAATGTAATAGTTGGTGTTTCCCGCTTTTTCTGCTTTCTTAGGTGTTAGATGTTATCTTCTTTCTAGATTTAGAAATAAAGCTTGCTTGCTAAGCAAGCCCTAGATTGTGGAAGCAAGGAGATTTTAGGGTTCCCTACTCCTCTGCTTGCCTACAAATAAGAGCCTTTGCTTATTAGTTTTCTTTAACCATGCTAGTGATAACAAAACGCTAAGCCTAAGTGCCTTCTATTTGTTATTCAGTGTTGTTTAATTGTCTTATGATAGCGAATTGTTGAGTCTCTTTTAGCCAACAAGTAGTTATTGTAATTGCTGTTCTCTTTGTGTAAGAACAAGATTGCAAGCCTCTTTAGCTGCAATTTCTTGTTTCATGCATGTGTTTAGTGTAATCTTTGTTCCAGAAGTTTGAGAAATAAAATCATGAGCCTCTTTTGCCTTGGTATAACGTCTCAGATTTCCGTTTATTGTGTTATGCTTTTGTGATCTTAATTTCAGCTTACATTGAAGTGTGTAGATGTATGTTGAGAAAGAGTTCTCTTAAGCCTTTGTCAGAGAATCAACCTTGTTCATTTCTAAATTCTCTTGCTCTGCGTATTACTTGAGAAGTTAGAAATGTCTTTAGCTTAAGTTAGTCGTAGTTGAAGTTCTTAATCAAAAAATCTCAGCTACGGCGTCTTGTGTTTTATAAACCTTTTGGTCTAGCTGAACCAAAAAGATAGGCGAATTAGATTTAATTTACTTTCTTTCACACCATCAGCAAGAGGGAGCTTCCCCTCCTAATTTGAAGAGCAGTTTATTTGTGCATAGCTGTCCGTTTCAAATACGCATTCCAGAGGTGCGAATTTAAACGCCAACAGACATAAATTGTCCCCTTTAAATATATTTTAATTTATAAGTCTGCACACTTCTTTCCAAATCTGTATATATATATATATATATACTATTCGATTATTCTAGGCTGAGCCTCAATTTCCTTTATATAGCCTTTGATGTGAGAAGTTGTGCCCTCTCATTTGTATCTCTTCCCCTTAACAAATCGCACCCCTCAAGATAATTGATGCCATGAGTTAGATGCCTTTTGTCATTAACTAATATCGATCTCTTAAATATTGGTTCCTTTGTGTTTGTGGAGACAATAACTAATCGCTTTATTCCTTCATCAAAAAGCTGTTTCTCCATGCAGCAATTGTCTTGATGCTCTTGACTGATTGTTATCTTCCTTTAAGAGAATAGACTATTAATTTTTGGTGACCCGAATGAAGGCCCGACTCTCACAACAGTGCTCATACGATTTTATTGAAGGCCATGATCAGTAGCTTCTAATGGATGACTCGTTAATATTTACATGAATATATTATGCTCCACGTCAGTTCCAAAAGATTAATGCAACGGTAAGATGAATCGAGAATGGTAGTATCATAATAGTATCGGTGGCTTAGATTCCTATAATCATCAGCTTCTTAGATAGGCCGGTTACAATCGTGTCTACTATGCATATACTCAACAATGGCCACTAATTCATTTGCCAAGCCGTTGCTTCCAATACCACTCTAGCGATTGGATCAGATTTGTCTTTATGTTGATTGGTAGTAAATATTGGTGGTTAGACATTATATTTACCTCTACGTAAGCACCTATGAACTCCAAGAGGTGGCCCGATAACCCGTATTAATCAACTAACTTCATCGCCTGCTAATATTATGGAATTCTCTTTCTTGTCAGATGGCTTCTTCTTGAGTCGTGCTAGGGAAGTAATTTGCATAGGTTTCTAACAATGCCTACCTTCAAGATATCTTACCAACACTGAGACGGTAGTCAATAGAAGAATCGATCCGTCAAATATTGTATGGTTGCCCGCCTTCGCTTGTCCTTAGTTATTTGAACATTCCACTTCAATCATAATCTCTTGACTATTTATAATTACCATATTATCTTAAGATAATGGTATTTATAAAAATATTAAATCGATAATATTCCCTTTTATAATTATAATTATGATTTATAATGATTTTGAGATTATATTTATTTTATCATTTTATTTTGGATGTTTATTATTATATTCATTTTATATTGGCATGCTGTGCATTTTAATATATTATAGTGATTATAAAATTTAATATCTATATTTTAATATTCATAATTTTAATATTGTCTTTCGACAATTATAATTATATCAAATGGTTAACCTTCTTAGTATATATTTTGGTATCTTTAATGTCGCAATGCCAGGGACATGATGTGTTGCGAAACTTGTTTGTGTCCAATCTCAACCTTAAGGAGGAATGATACAAAATCCATTTTGTTATTATTTATAAAATTCATAGATACCTTAAAATGGAATACCAGTACAAGTTTAATCACTCTATTACTATATGAGCATGTGCCTATAATGTATTCAAAAAATTTACTTGCTATTTAATAATGTGCTCATGTGGTGTGTTATTTGAAACATAATGGTCATCTTCATTTTAGTAACACTATAATCAAAATTATCTAGTACATTTTACACAACTGTTCTATTCAGCTAATTTGGAGTGAGTCCTGTTTCTCAAGGTTGCTGAGGATAAAACCTACAATTATTATCATTGCTTGCAGTTTGACTTAGACATTAGAATCTGATATTGGCAACTGCATATTTGGCCATTTCAGATGGGAACAATCTGATACATTTGTCCAATTTTAATGCACTTTTTAATGACACCGAACAAGGATGTCTTTTGAGTCGTTGGTTCTTGACCATGCAACAACAAACTTCAGCTAGCAAACAATTTTATTGAAATGTTGAAGCTACAGGTATGGTTATTGTCCCAAATGGGAAACTTCATGATGTCTTGTTTGTCTCTGAGTTCAGAATAAGTCTCATTTCAGTGACTAAGTTATGTCAACAAGACCATAAAGTGAATTTCCATAGACATACTTGTTCCATTAAAGATCCTAAGAAGCATTTTAAAATTGTGTCTACAGCAATGCTATGCTTGTTTCTAATAGCAATGTCTGGCATGAAAGTTTAGGGTGCATACATTTTAATAGAATTTCTCTACGATTCACTTAAACATGTATGGAGACTTTACCAATATTTTAACATCTCTATCTGTTTATTCTGGTTTGATGGCTGGTGAAATCCTAAAATCCATTGCTATCCATTCATTAAGTGAAAAGATTGTAGAGAAACTGAAAAGTTGTATCTTGTTCAAATTGACCTTTTAGGATAAATAGAGAACCCATCAATTAATTGGGATAGATGTGCTTTTACTCTGGCTGATGATTATATCAGATGTGTGTGGACATTTTTTGTAAGGTAAAGATCAAATCTTAGATTTTTTGAAGACAGGAAACGTAAGACTATAATAGAAATGGTTAGATATATGTTGCAAGGTTAGGCTATGTTATATAAGTTTTGGACTCAAGACATACATTGTGTTGATTATTTGTCAATGGAGGGCTATTGGCAGTGCTTGGTCAGGCAAAAGACCTAATGTTATGCACTTAAAAGTTTATGTGGCTTTGGCTGTGAAGCATTTGTGCACGTTCCAGAAAAGAAAAGAATGAAGTTAAAATCAAAAGTTATACCTCATATTTTGTTAGATATGATGAACAAATGTAAGGCATTCATGTACAATCTTAAAACTAACAAATTTAAAATTAAAAGAGATATATGCATTCTGAAAAAGGGTTTATGATTGTTCTTTAACTTCTAATTTTATCCATCTTATTTCTCTAGAAAATAATATGCATACTCATTCTAAAGATTTTCATTCTTCATCTATTCATATGTGGTTTCCATATGGCATGGCACTCATACTCTGTGATTTTTATCTTTCGGATTCTGTCTTATTTCTATGGATGATTTTTACATGTATATTATAATGGTGGCTTTGAAAGTTTTAGTTCACTCTGGTTCCCTGTCTCATTCTTGGTAAATCTTAGTATTAATCACCTCAATCTGATGTCAGAAAAGGAACTCTACCATTAGTACCTTGGGTGTCATCTTCTTTTTTGCATAGATTTTAGTTTTGTTCTTTCAATATTTATGATAAAATCTGTTCACACAAACTTAATTGATTTTATTGTAAATATGTAGATAAACATGTCAATACCATCATTTTATATTTTTCCACAGGTAGGTAGAAGGGGAGTAACCTTCTCTATGAGCATAGGAGGTACTACATGTGCTGCATGCTGCCCCTAAACAAATTTAATCACTAGACAATTTTTATCAGATAACAGACAGTAACATGCTTTTTCTATTCATACCTCAAGAATCTTGGGTTAGGGTTTGTATTTTCCTTGAAAATGCTACATTCCTTAGGTTCGTATTTTCAAGGAAGATATAAAAAGTAAAAGGCTGTTTTTAGGTCACAACCAAGCCAAATACTAAGTGGAGTAAAATGTCCCTGGTGGATTCTGATAAAGGGATTTTTCTTTATTTACCTTAAATATTACTCATAATTTATAATTCTAGGTTTGGAGCTCATGACCAAGCCTGGGAGCAATCCATATCTTGCCAATTCACCACCTGAAGTATTCATGATTCTTTCGATATCAACAAAAGAAAGCAATTTCTGTGAGATCCTTGTAAATATTGTCAAAGGACATGCATATGAACATTTATTTATACAGAATCGTTTCTTTTCTTGATGGTAAATATTAAAGCTTGTAGTAAATTTTGAGTGTTGAACATGATTGATGCAGGCAATGGGTCCTTTCCTTCTATGAACAAAATTGACTATTCAAAATCCCGAGTTCGGTAAAAAGAATAGAAGTGCTGAAATTTTGTACTAATTTTTGTGCAAAATTGGATGTGCGCACATCATGAAGCTAGCTCTCTGAACTCCTTCACCTTCATTGGTGTCTTTTCAGCTCTGTGAATGAAAATAAATTATTTGACTAAATAGATAAAAGGCAGAGTTAAATACTGGCTTTGTAGGCGTACAATTGCTAAAATTCTTTTCCTTGTTTTTAAATCTGGATTTTTTTCTGCTTAGGGTCTTAATGCAACTTTGACTATACAAGTAGATGGACCTGATAGAAGAGGTCATGACCAAATAAAAGAAATGAAGCTTCGCTTGCATCCTGATCTGGGGGTAACTCTTTCGCTTTTGTGCAAGGACCCCAAAACAACAATTGTTGTTATAAGTGGAAGTGAGAGGAGTGTGTTAGATGAGGTACAAAATTAACAATTATCCTTTCAGAACACTTGAAATATTTTCCTACTTCATGCTTACTAGATATATTTGTTTAGTAGAATTTTGGAGAATTCAACATGTGGCTGGCAGCAGAAAATGGCATGTTTTTGCGACCTACAAAGGGAGACTGGATGACCACAATGCCAGAATATCTTAATATGGATTGGATGGAAAGTGTGAAGGTGTGTGCTTGTCATTAAATTCTATAATAAGCTTCTCAAACAGGTTACTACTTTTTTCTTTTCATTAAGTATTTATTCAAAAATATATAAGAGAATTGAGCATGTTGCAAACACAATACTTTTTAATAGAGTTTGAGCTGTTTATTGACCAAAAGAAATAAAAAAAGTTCTTTTCAATAAGTGAAGCCTAAGTTTTGAAAAAAATTGAATTGTCCAAAGGATATTATCTATGCTGAATTTCTCCTTTACATAACTGAGATTTTAATTTATGCAGCTTGTTTTTGATTATTTCAAAGAAAGGACTCCTCGATCATATGTTGAAGTTCGAGAAACTTCTTTGGTTTGGAACTATAAGTATGCTGGTACTTATTCTATATTTTATTCTTTGTTATATCCTTTCCCAATAAACATGAAATGATGTCATATGGCATTATTTTCTCTTGTACAACTTGGAGATTCTCTTGTCTATTACATGATCTTAGACTAGTAGTTATGACATGCAGATGTTGAATTTGGTAGAGTGCAAGCACGCCATATGCTACAACATTTATGGACTGGTCCTATATCAAATGCAGCTGTTGATGTTGTTCAAGGTAGTAGGTCTGTTGAGGTTCGTCCTGTTGGTGTCTCAAAGGTAATGTTTTGGTAATTTAACCTTTGGGATCAATACAAGTTCTAAATATATATTTTCATTGCTCCTTATAAATGGTTTTTGGTTTATCATACAATACAAAATTTTCTGCAGATATTTTATATTATTTTTAATTTTCTTTTTATCATTAAATATTACTAAATAAGTTGAATCTTTAATTGTAATTTGGTATTGTTGTACCCAAAATAAATTTTTGGCATTCTGCTTAAATTGAGCTAAATTATGTAAAAATGTTGTCAAAAGTCTGTTTTAGGTCAAACCAAACATAGGGTTTTTGTCAAGGAACATATGTGTAAAATTCTGAAAAATTAAAAATTAGGGTTTCAAACCCCTATTTTTAGGGAAACCCCTAAAAATAGGACCTTCCCGGAAATGATTGAAAATGATTTTGATAGGACTAATCGACTTCACGATCACACTGGTCAAGTTAGAATCATCAAAAAACATGTTTTACTCTGGTGGGTCTATTTCTATTTTTTAGGAATACAGTTAGGAGCTCCACAGCCATTAATGGCAGATTGGCCAGTACTAGGTGCTGAAAGCTAAGCTTCAAAAGCTTCAAAGATGCAACCATGGCAAAAAAGGATAAAAAGATGTCGTTTGATGAAGGAGATTCTTGAGACTGAAAAAGGCCAAAGTTTGGCCAACTCTGGAAAACCACATCTTGCTATCAAGGAAGAATTGTAGTCAAAGACGAAAAAGGCATCCTTGCTGAAGAAAGGCGCCCTTGAATGAGATGATGCAGATGTTAGTTCCTGAGGAAACTCGTCTTCGTGAGATCTCTCCAGCTCCAGCCCAGCTTTGCAATGGATTTGTCAGTCAGCCTGCGAGACAAATCAAACAACGTCAATGGTTGATCGTTAGAGCATACAAGATAAAAGGTGAATCAGTGAACTCCAAAGCAAAAGCGCCCCTTGCTGGCCTGGGGCACCCTTCATTTCAAGGCACCAGATGAAGTTGTCAACAGTTGCCTTATACAAGGCATTTGTTCAACTCTCTCTCGGCTTCTCAATCAATCTGACAACACGTTCACAGGACCTGTCAAACAGTTAGAGGCTGAGATTATGCCGAAAACGTCCAAGGTGAAGGCTGAATGAGGAACGTAAAAAATGAACAAGTATCAAGGAAAAGTGCCCCTACTGAAGAAAGGAACCTAGTCCTTTTGGGCATGCAAATGCAGTCTTCTTGCTTAGTGACCTCCAAGATGACCTCCACTTTGATTGATCTTGACAATGAAACCATCAGCAAAGTCAATTGACAAATCCATCATTTGATGAAAAAGATCAAACTAAGGCAATTTACAACATAGAAATAATTGGTCAACAAGTCAAAAGCGCCCCCGCTGGCTAAGGGCGCCCTTGGATTTGGAGGACCTAAATAGGTCTTCAAGAGCTGAGATACCAGTAGTCCTTTCCAGGATTGCATTGGTCATCCAACGAATCGTGAAGCAAAGTCATCAAACTCATCAGTCAACGGTGATATCAGATCAAAGCACGGAAGGTCTAAAATGGTGAAAACGAAGAACGGTCATGAAAATTGACTAAGTCAAGGCTAAAAGCGCTCCTACTGGAGAAAGGCGCCCTTTAATTTGGAGCTTCAAACTCAAGTTTTTTGCTTGATTGCTCCCTGGCATACCTCTTTAGTATGGTTCTATCTCAACAACAGATATGTCAGCAGCTGCTAAAGATCAATTGAATGACCGAGAGCAAGGATTGAATAGAGGCACTTCAGCCTGGAAAATGACGAACAAAGTGTTCAAACTCAAAATGGACGCCTAAAATGGTCAAAGCAAGATTTGTTGACTTAAGATATTTTGGAGGCAAAATTGGCCAAATCATCCCACAATCTATGGAAACCAACTTTTAGAACTCCAGATTACACTAAATCAGGCTTAAGACATGAGTCGATGCCCAAACTTGAAGGATTTAGACTTGAATCATTATATATCAACTCTAGGCATTGCATTTCATTTTTTCTCTTACAGGTTGAAGATCAAAACAACAAATTGCTGACAAGGACGTCTTTTCAAAATTTGACAAGGGTTTTGGACTGTTCATTATTTTTGAAATTTAGTGGCACAAAGAGTTTTATTTCTCAGAGGTTGAATCTAGAGGCAGATTTTCTCAAGGAGGCAGTTAATAACTTCCAATCTACCTGTTGGCATTTAAATTCACACCTCTGGAATGTGAATTTGAAACGGACAGCTATGCACAGTAAAACTGTTCTTCAAATTAGGAGGGGAAGCTCCCTCTTTGTTGATGGTGTTCAAGAAAGTAAACTAAAACTAGGTTGCCTATCTTTTTGATCAGCTAAGAGCACAAGGTTTATAAAACTCAAGTGACATAGCTGAGATTTTTTGATTAAGGAATTTCAATTACGACTAACCTACGCTAATGACATTTCTATTTTCTCAAGTAAACGTAGAGCAAGAGAAATAGAAATGAACAAAGTTTGATTCTCCAACAAAGTGCTTAAATAAACTCTTTCTCAACATACATCTACTTACTTTCAATGTGTTGGCGTAACAACTAGCACCTCTGGAGAAAGAGTTGGTACGGACAGCTATGCACACTACGCAATGAGTGCTCTTCAAATTAGGAGGGGAAGCTCCCTCGTTGTGCTTGACAAAAGTGCTTTGAAAAGAAAAGTAAACTAAACTAAATCCTGTCTTTTTGTTTCAGCTGTAGAGGTACAAGGCTTTCTCGAAAACTATATACGTTGCAGCTGAGTATTTTCTGGTTTCACAGACTGCTAACTACAACTATGCCAATTACTTAAAATCTATCCAATTCCCTCAAGAAAACAGAGCATGAGGAAATGGAGCAAGGTTTGACTATCAGACGACAAACGAGTATAGATTCTCAACTTGAAGGCAAGGTGGCACATCTATCAGCTCAATCTAAACAAGTTTATTGGTAACAACATCACACGATAAACTGAATACGGATTCTCTACTTGAAGGCAAGGTGGCACGACTATCAGCTCAATCCGAATAAGTTTATTGTTCACAACAACATACGATAACCAAGTGCAGATTCTCTACTTGAAGGCAAGGTGGCACAACTATCATCTCAATCTGAACAAGTTTATTGAACACAAAACAGATTTGATCTAACTATGGAAAGAATTCACCATTATAATTGCATGAAACCCTATGTGGCATAACAATTCATCATAATAGTAAAAACGCATGAATAGATACAAAAGAGCAATATTGAGGGCAAGGTAGGCGAGCATATATTTCTCTCGCAAAAGTTAATTACAAATGAGCAAAAGCTCTTATTTATAGACATCGAAGGTGTAGGGAACCCTAAAATCACCTTGAGTCAACTACAGTCTTGCAATGCATGCAAGATTTATTACTAAACCCTAATAAAGAAACTATACAGTTAACTGAAAAGCTACCATCAGTTAACTGAAACATTTAACCTAAATGGACAATGTGCAAGCATGCACGTCCTTATTTAAAGCAAAGTTAACTGGACACTACCCTCAGTTAACTGGAAACCCTAACCCTAACTCCTGTGAAGATAATTCCAAGGAAGAGATAAGCATGTGTGAAATCAGCGAGTGAACTCAAGACTGAAAGTCGAGTTAACTGCTGCTCATGACTCAACCCTCGAAATTAACTGCAGGTTCCAATTGGCAGATCACTCCATGTCATCTCGGTCTAACACTTCGACCAAGAACTCGTGAATCTCTCTGTCCTCTGGCACTTTGATGCTATCCAAAACAATAGTCTGTTTCTTCAGTTCTCTGCCACTTTCCTTGATCGTATGCATGCCTTCTCTTACATCTTCAGTTGCCTTTTTGAAACTAGCTGAAATAACTGAGATATTCTCCAACTTAGCCGCCACAGGATCTCCTTCAAGGCTATCACGAATCAGTTTTTCGAATTCAGCTTGTACTTTGTCCAATTCAATATATGTGCCGTCTTCAAGAAGATAATGACATGGAATCTGAACAACAAAACCACTGACAAGTGCAAGCGCTCCAACTACATCTTTCATTGAAAATAACTTGGCATTTTGAGAAGGTGCTGCTCTCTCCAAGTAAAAACTTTCTCTTGGTCATCATCAATTTCCAAGGCATTGTATGCAACAGACAACTGAGACACAAGAACACGATCCTTGGCTAAACCCTCTACAATTCAAACCTCGAGCAACTGAATACCTTGACGAAGTTTATGTGCATCACTCCTTAGTTGATATAAATCCGCAAGAAGACGCTGACCTGTAACGACTAAGCCTTCAATCCAGTTCTCCAAAAGTCTACCATGACTGACTAACTGATCCAGCTTTCGTTGTTCTGCAGGTGTATTCTGAGGAAGAACAGGCGCTCTACTCAAATTTCCATGAACAAGATCAGAAATATATTGACGAAGTTGACTATTCTCAGCCTTAAGCAATGCCTTATCCTCTCCATCCTTCGTGATGTGTTCTTCAAGATTATTGGTGACAATCTTGAGAAGAGTCACGTCCGTCTCTCGAGTGGTCCTGCCAAGATTTGCCTTAGTGAAAGTAAAGTCACCAACTTCGACTTCATCTAGGCTCTTACCCTCTGGAGGAACGGCAACTTCTATAACAATCTCTGATTCTAGAGTTTTCTCAATATGCACTTGTTTCTTAATCTTTTTGTTCGACCTTCTCTGATAAGGTTCACCGAACTCAGATAAATCAAGGTTATATGAAGGTTCTCGCCTCTGTCTCCCCAAAGACCTCTCGAGTCAACAAGACTGAACAATATTATCAATTCGAGGAGAGACTGTCCCTGATGTATCAACCTGTGGTGGTTCAGTTGTCTTCGATCCTACTCGAATTGGTATCTCAGGCTCTGAATCTATGTCAATAGGTTGCACATGCGGTGAACTAGGAGGTGAAACGTGAGGCTCAGCTTGAATGACTGTCTCTACTGGAATCTCAGGTACATTCTCAACTCGTTTCTGCTTCCTCTTACCAGTAGCTCTCTTCCCCGTGTTTCTGCTGAGTCTAACTCCTTCAGGAGGTATCACAATAGCCTTGACCCGAGGTCTTGACCTAGAAGTAGAAGGCAATGAAGAAAAATCCTTTGGCGGCTCTGTCACAGGAACTGACTTTCGCTTCCGTTTACTCTCCAAGAACTGCTTGCTGGTCTTGATAACCGATCTAGAAACCTCCTCAATAGAAGTGTTCTCTTTAGCATACCAATCTGGTGAGCGAAGTGGCTGCCGAGCAATTTGATCTCTGACATATGAATTGAGAAGAACTTCTCCATCATCATTTGATAGACCATCAATATCCTCTGATAGGTAATCAGAGAGCTGAGTGATAGTGAGTCTACAATAGTGATGACGACGAACCTTGAATTCATCTTCACAATTAGCCCAGAAATCTTCAAGTGCTGGCTTATGTGCAATCCCTCGCTCTAACCTGTCTGCATAATGACCCAAAGGATCATAGGAACGCCTCTCAGTATGAGTTTTGAGTTTGAACCTTTCTATCTCGGTTGACATAAGCTTGGCATCTGTTGCCGCACTGCATGTGAAAATTCCCAATGCAAATGGAAAATTAGCCGCAGTCTTATGACGATTGCGAAGAAAGAAATGAACATGTTGCATCTGTCTGAGAAACTCCATGAAGATGATCTTCTCTGAAGGATACTTCGGCAACATCAAAGGCTCTCCAACATATCCATAAACCCGGATGTATGTGAAAGTAGGGAATTGGATAAACCAATCCGCCCAAATCTCCATCGCTGATTTTGCCTCGATAGAAATACGAATGTGCATTTCATTGTCAAGATCTCTGACTGTCCTCATAGAAAAATGATCATTCACTGCTCAGAAATCTTGTTCAGACTTAGAAAACTCCAACTGAGAATAGTACTCATGAACACGTTGAACACCAAGAGTGCCATTAGTTTTTAGATGCTTGTAGCTGCCTTGGAATGCAACTAAGTATACCAAGTAAGATATCATATGAAACTCATGAAACTTGAGAAAATTAATAATCTGCTGATGTAAGCAATCACTAATCAACATAGCCCAGTCAAAATGTTCTGTGCCATCAAGAATTCTGGAAATAAGGTAAAACATCCATGAACGGAAAGTGCTAGCATCCTCTTGACCTGTAACTCGATTGAGCAAAGTTATCAAAACAGCAACCTCATCCTTGAATTCACCACGACCAACCTTTTTAGGCATGTTAGTCTTTTGAACTTTCAGCCATTTCTGAGCCACCTTTCTCTGCGAACGTTGTTGATCTCCATCCCATATCTTCTCACAGGCTTCAATAACCACAGTGAAATTATCTGAACGAGGAGGAATAGCAAAACATTTCTCTATATCCTTCGGTTTGAGACTGCAGACAACCCTCCCATCAGCTGATCTGATTTATCGTGAAGATGAGTCATAATGCTTGATGCAAGCAAGAATGAACTCAAGATCAAAAATGGTAACAGGAATGAATGCCGCTGCCAGCAATCCGGAACGCTCAAGATTTCTCAACGAATTGCTGCTAACACCCTCCAGACTGCTTAGATTAACCACTGGATAAACATGATTTAGGTTTGTATTTGAAGTTTTGACAAAATTATGCATAAGAGCCGATTTGGCCTTATAATCAATGAGATTGAATTGCATTTTCAAAATGAAGACTTTTGATTGTAAAGTTGAATATACTTGAACAACTTTCTGAAAAACTGAAAATCTCTGGACAAGGCTAAAAATAGCTTATGACGAAAGAAATTTTTGAAATTTTTCTGAAACGTGGGTTTTATGCAGAATCAAATTCTAAGACAACCCAGAAAGTTTGATTCTTGAAAAAAATGTGTTTTAGGCCCAAATGCAAAGAAATTCTCGGAAAAAAGCACAGAGCTTTAGAATGAAGACTACGAGGCGATTTTCTCGAAAAAATCTAAGACATGGGTTTTGCTGTAAATACTGAAGTATGCGAACCCAGATGATCAAATTCTGAAAATACGCTGAATTTCTTTGACATGCGAAGAAAGTACCTAAGATGAGAAATAGAAGAAATAAGACAGAAGATAGAAAGTTTTGTTTGCTCTGCTTCTGTAGAATTTGCCTATCTCTGTTTTGGAATTTGATGAAACCTGCATGCAAAGTGAAAACAAAGTCTTGAATCTTCTTCCTCTGAACAATCTGAATCCGTTGCTATGAAGAACGTTGAATTCTGACATCTGTAACACCTTTAAGTTGCTGCTCGCTCAAGAAGAATGTATATTTTGAAGCTTGTGATGAAGAAATAATGGATGCCAATGCTTGAATAAATAGATTTTCATCAATAAAATTCGCACAAAAGCATGAAACCTTGAGAATGGCCCTTGGCTTATGATTGGACCCCAATTTTAGTTAACTGAAACTAAAATAATCAAAATAAAGCACCATGCTAGGGCGTCCCTTATTAGTCTTCAGTTGACAACACCATTTAAAGCATCATGCGAATTTGACTTCAGTTCACAATCCTTATTGAATTCGCCATACTTCAAAATTCATTAAATTCACAACTAAGAATTAAAGCATCCCTTTTCAAAACTGAAGTTGACAATAAGAAATGAATTCGCCATACTTCATGCTTATGCTTTAAATCTTAAAAATTCTAAATAAGGCGTCCCTTTTAAGACTTCAGTTGACAATCAGAAATGAAGTGCCATCTTCAAAATTCATGCTTTAAATATGGCGTCCCTTTTGAAAACTTCAGTTGACAAAAAGTGAAGCGCCAACTTCACAAAGTCTTCACAATTTCAACCAATGGCACCATGCATGCAAACTCAAGTTGATTTTCAAGCATAAACTTCAGTTAAGTGAACATGCAAACAAGTTAACTCAACATGCAAAGTTGTTAACTGGACATGCAAACTAGTTAACTCAACATGCGAACTGAAAGATCACTCAACATGCCAATATATGAACTGGAGATGACAACCCAAAAATTGTTCATTCTAACTATAGTCAGAACTCAAGTTAGGGCGCACCAGTCAACCTCTTTCGAAAACTCAACTTTGACCTCTTAAGGCGTTTTCCAGACTTAGCCAATTTTCATGAAAATTTAGACTTAAATCTCTTTCGAGACCTTTGTTAGCCAATTTTCATGAAAATTTAGACTTAAATCTCTTTCGAGACCTTTGTTCATCCTCTAACCTTGGCTGACTGACTCCACCGATTGGCTGGTTGACAGGTGCATTGTAGAGTAGAACAAAAACTGATCAAAAGGTACCTTGAGACTGAACACCATAAAACTAAGATATGAAGGCTCAAAAATCCAAGCGCCTTTTTCAAGAACTGCTCTTTTTCTCATACTTAGTCAAATTTTCTCATCTCGATCTCGTACGAAGGGAAAAACAAATCCTTCATAACTTCTGATTGACCAATTTTCAGGACTAAATCACAGGTTCACTGCGGAGCTGACCTCATTCTGCATGATAGATTTGAGAAGACTCCTCCAGAAGCTTCTAGAATAGGCGCCCACTCCTCAAGATGCTTTTTAGGGTTTTGACTTGACCAAACCTCCTCAAGATGGCGTCCCTTTTTGCCAAGGCAATTTCTTTTAATTTAAAAATAATATCTTCTCCAAAAGTTCGCGTCCATTTCACCTTGAGCATTTTGAACCTTCAAATTATTAATCTTTCACCTGATGATGCATTCACCCATAAAGTTCCCCCTTTTAAAACAACATGAAGTTATACAGCTAGGCCAAGGTGGTCATAATATTAAAATAAAACATTATAATATGAAAATGACTTATCTCTCCATAAAAATGCACCCAAGGGCCAAAAACAACAATACCAACTGAACCATCTAAAGAAGAAGACCAACTGAATTGAACCCAACCTGTCCGCTGCCAAAAATAGAATTTACTAAAAATAGTAAATTCATAAAGTTGCTCGAAACGCCAATCCGACCATACCACCGCGAAGCTCTGTGAAAACCCAGAAAGAATCCACAATGCAATTTCCAAACTTCAAGCAACAACCTCCTCAAAATTAGGAAACCTTAATTTCACCATCCGAGTAGCCTACGGGTGTCCGGAATAGGCCAACGGTCAATTGAACGATCACATTTGAGAAGGGGACATTACAAGCCTCTTCACCGGGCTCCTTTTCATTCTATCTCTAAGCCAATCAGGTACAACCTACTGTACATCAAACAGCTGCTCCTCTATAGCTTCTTGTAATGTCCCCTTCTCAGTTGTGATCGTTTTTGTTGACCGTTGGCCTATTCCGGAGACCCGTAGGCTACACGGATGGAAAAATTAGGGTTTCCTAATTTTGAGGAGGTTGTTGCTTGAAGTTTGGAATTCTGATTGCAGATTCTTTTTGGCTTTTCAGAAAGCTTCGCAGTGGTATGTTCAGTTTGGCATTCCGAGCAACTTCACGAATTTACTATTTTTAGTAAATTCTATTTTTGGCAGTGGACAGGTTGGGTTCAGTTCAGTTGGTCTTCTTCTTCGGTTGATTCAGCTGGCACTTCAGTTTTTGGCCTTGGGCGCATAATTCTTGGAGAGATAAGTATTTTCATTATAATATTATATTCCCCTTGCCTAGCAAATACAACTTTAAGTTGTTTTAAAACGGGGGACCTAAAGGGTCCAGGTGCCATGGAGAGATAAATTATATTTTAAAAGTCAAATATTGAGCTTAATTGAAAAGGACGCCTACTTGAAGGATTGACTTTTATTTTAAAAAAGTGAAATATTCAACAAGTGAAAAAGGACGCCATCTTTTGGAGGGAAAAGGTGAATTTGAAATTAGGGTTTTGGGCGCCTTCTCAAAGCTTCTAGATGATTCTCTCATGTCTATTTAATTAGGCCTCAGCTCTTCATTTGGGATCTTTTGTCTACTACATCGTTATGTTGCTGAATTGTCTTCAGGCACTCGCTTCGAGGAAAGCACACCTCCTAGCATGGGCTCTTCTTCTTGCTTGAAAGATAGCAACTAGTTGAGAGGTTAGCTTGTAATAGGTTTGAATTGCATTTTCAGTTGAGTAATTGCATTTGGAGTTCTAGTCTGCATTTTCTGTCATATTTCTGATGTTGTTGAATGTCATTGAGGAATGTAAGTTTTACTCATAGCTCATGAAATAAAAATGCTATCATTCTGGGTACTGAGTCTAACTATTTTTCTATGAAAGGCGACCATTCTAGCTCATTTCCAGATTTTATTAGTGTCTATTTGATTTTATAGAGAAAAATCGCCCTTGCAGCTGGGCCGTACCATTTTGGAGTTGCATTGAAGTTTGTGCAAAATAAATAAGGCATATTTGGGGTGGTTTAAGGATTGCGTCTTGGGCGCCAACATCAGTATAGTAATCTGCATTTGATTTCTTGTCAATAGGATGAGTTTAGAGTAAGATATGTGCATTCTAGTGATTTGCTATGCTGCTGTTCTGTGTGATTTCTGTCAAAAACAGTCATATCAGATTTGAGTAAGTTCAGAATTTGTGTGAGGAGTTGTTATTTAAAGGGGTTTGGGAGTATTGGAAAGGTTCCTTAAACAGTTGCTGCATTGGAAGCTTTTTATCTTATGATTCTGGCAGGTTCTCTAACACATTGTAAGCTGAACAGTAGTACTGTCAGCACTTCTCAATTCTCCTTTTTGATTTTATTGTAATTCCCACTGAATAAGTGGAAGAGGCTGGCTTGCCGCCTATTTACTTTCAGTTGAAGTAGTTAGGGACCCTTTGACCATATGCTCGCCATCACTCGGCGCCATTCTTGGTTAGGGTTACATTTTGTTCATCATGCATTGATCCTCTGACCATATGCTCGTCTGCACAGGCGCATTCTTGGTTAGAGTTCCTTTCAGTCTGCATATGCATTAGATTCTCTGACCAATGCTCACACCTTGCCCATATCGGGATCCTGGTGTACATTCTGGTTAGAGTTACTTTCCGCATCGTTTTGGTTTATGCTTACCTTAATGGGTGCGTGTTGAATTGTAATCACATTGCTAAAAACAAAAAAAAAAATTGGTCCGGTTCATTACAGTGGTATCAGAGCCATGATTCTGCCAACTTGTGCCCTATAGTGATTCAGTTGTCAGATGAGTGACAGTGGTTGCAGATACTTCACCAGAGGTCAGGCCAGAAGACAACAGATACAGCTTCCGCCAGTGCCAGAAGCAGATACTCTTTCAGAAGCTTTTAGAGAAATTGGAAGAGTAGTGGATACGGGTAAAACAGTTGAGAATATGTCAGACAATCTTAGGCAGGCCATGGATGAAAAGGATGCAAGGATGGAAAAGAAGTTTGATGGAGTGATTGAGATAATGTCCCGGTTACTTGCTAGAATGGACCAGCAAACTCCTCAGAACCATACTCCTAATCAAAACCATGCTACAGGAGAAAGCAGTGAAGTCAATGGGAACAATGGGAACAATGGAAACAATGGTAATGGAGGAAGTAGAACTATTGGATAGCATGATGCCATCTCTAGCGGATCAGCCTCTAGACCGCTCTTTCCTACATTCACTCTGAGGGAAGAACAGCAAGTTGAAGCTACCATTCCTTTGGTAGACGATGCCAGGCAAGCCTACATGGAGTATGCCACCCTACCTCCTGATCTTAGAGACCAATGGTCCTTTGATCAATTCTTGAACCAGAGAAACAGAAGAAACGGAGGAAGAGCTGATAACCGAGCTTATATGGCTCATAGAACTGATTTTCATCAAGCCTTAGGGAAGGTAACATTGGCTCACTTCGATGGAAGTGATAAGTGTTCAGCAAGATCGTGGGTTCAGAAGTTAGACAACTACCTTTCACTTCGTCCCATGCCAGAAGAAGATGCCATCAAGTTTGCAACTCTTCATTTAGAGGGAGCTGCCCATGAGTGGGGTACCATGGTTTGGTCACACTTGGCTAGAAGTATTGAGTTATCAGCCCCTAGGCCTAAATTTCCGCCTAAGCCTTTTGGCCATAAGAAGGATAAGAGACATTCTTCTAATCAGCACAAGAAGTTTCCACCTAAGTTGACTGAAGAGCAACGTGAACAGCTCAGAAAGGAGGGCAAGTGTTACACATGTTTAGAGCCTTGGACTAAGGGTCATAGATGTCCTGGAAGAGGGCGTTATAATCAAATGGGAACCTATTCAGATTATGAATCAGCATCTGATATGTCAGATCAGCAGTCTTATTTTGGGGACAGCGAAGATGAAAGAGCCACAAAAGAGTCCGATCATGAGCAAGGAGTTGGGGGTCCTATTGCCCAACTCTCTAGTTTCCAAAAGAACGAATCTTTCAAGGTTCGTGGTGGAGTTGGAGGTCATCGTATTGTTGCATTAATTGATACTGGTGCAACGCATAATTTCATTGATGAAGGTGTGGTTGCAAAAAGAGGTCTCAAAACTGAAGAATTTGAAGGCTTCAAAGTCATGGTGGCTGATGGGTTTCATATTTCCTGCACCCGAAGAGTTCCTAACATGTCTTTGCAGTTGGGAAACTATGAAGTCAAAGATGACTTCTATGTGGTTACTATTGGTGACACAGATGCAGTTTTGGGCATACAATGGTTACGTTCACTTGGTGAAATCTCTCTCAATCTACAAACAATGGAGCTCAAGTTCCAATCTAATGGGAAGAGGGTGGTGTTGAGAGGAATGTCTAATGGTGGCCCTCGAATAGTTTCATTCAAAAGGATGGAGAGGCTGATTAGGCATGACCAAGTGGAGTGGGCTGCGGAATGCATGGTCCTTCCAGCTAGTCCAGTTGAGACAAAGAGGGAATATCCTCCAGATATTCAGTCTATACTCACCAAGAGGAGTAAGGTGTTTGCTGATCTACCTCCTGGACCACCACCTGAAAGAGGAGCTGAGCATGTCATTGAACTCAAGGAAGGGGCCAAACCAGTCATCACAACTCCGTATCGATATCCTAAGAAGCAGAAGGATGAAATTGAGAAGAACATAAAAGAACTTCTGGAGATGGGCTTCATTCGCCCTAGCGAGAGTCCCTTTGCTTCAGCTGTAGTTCTTGTGAAGAAGAAGGACGGCACCATCCGCATGTGTGTGGACTATCGTGCCTTGAATCAAAGCACAATAAAGAATCGTTATCCTATTCCTCGGATTGATGAGCTCATTGATGAGCTACATGGTGCCAAATTCTTCTCAAAAATTGATCTGAGGTCGGGTTACTATCAAATCCGGATGCGGGGTTCAGATGTTGAGAAGACGGCATTTAGATGCCACTATGGTCATTTTGAGTTCCTAGTCATGCCCTTTGGCTTGACTAATGCTCCAGCCACCTTCCAATCTTGCATGAACAGAGTTTTCCAGAAACAGTTGAGGAAATTTGTGTTGATCTTCTTTGATGATATTCTCATCTTCAGCAAGATGTGGGAAGAACACCTCAAGCACTTGGAGGAAGTGCTTAGCATTCTTGAATCAGAAAGTTTGTTTGCGAAAGAATCCAAATGTGAATTTGGAATGAAGGAGCTGCTCTACCTTGGTCATATAATCAGCGCTGATGGGGTGAAGGTTGATCCAGAAAAGATCAAGGCAATAGTAGATTGGCCACCTCCAGAAAATTTGACTCATTTGAAGGGATTCTTGGGTCTTTGTGGCTTCTACAAAAGATTCGTAAAGGGTTACTCTCAAAGTGCTGCTCCTCTTACTAACCTCACTAAAAAGGGGGCTTTCATGTGGTCAGAAAAGGCTCAAAGTGTGTTTGATAAGTTCAAGAAAATCATGAGTTCTTGTCCAGTATTGGCCATACCAGATTTCTCCAAACCTTTCGAGTTACAGTGTGATGCATCAGGAGAAGGTGTTGGGGCTGTTTTGATGCAAGATAAGCATCCCATTGTGTTTGAAAGCAGAAAACTAAGCGGTGTTGAAAGGTCCTACTCAATCTACGATAAAGAAATGCTTGCAATCATGCATGCATTGGCCAAGTTCAGACAATATCTAGTGGGGAGCAAATTCGTGGTCAAGACTGATCACAATAGTCTCAAGCACTTCATGCATCAGAAGGACTTGAATGAAAGACAACAGAAGTGGGTGAGTAAGCTTCAAGCTTACGATTTTGACATTGAGTATGTCAAAGGGAAGAACAACATTGTGGCTGATGCTTTATCCAGAAGGCCTCATTTGAGCTCATTGTGTGAGCTTACTGCTGATTGGAAGGAGATGTTGCTTGCTGATTATGCCAAAAATCAGTTTGCAACCAGCATTATTGAAGGTGCTTTTCATGATGAAAGGTACAAGGTAGTTGATGGGTTGATACACTACAAGGGAAGAATCTTCTTGGTGGCTGATTCTAAACTTAAGAAGCAGATTTTGATGACTTTTCAGGACATTCCACTTGCTGGTCATCAAGGGTATTTCAAGACATATAGGCAGATTCGAGAGAGGTTCTCTTGGAAGGGATTGAAAGAAGAAGTTCAGCGTTACATCAAGGAGTGTAGCACTTGTCAAATAAACAAAAATGAGCACTCTCTTCCAGCTGGTCTACTGCAGCCACTTCCCATCCCAAATCAAAAATGGGAGAGCATTTCAAAGGACTTTATCACTGGGTTGCCTAAGGCCCAAGGCAAAGACTGTATTTATGTTGTAGTGGACAGATTGACCAAATTCGCTCATTTTTTTGCCATCACTAGCACATTTTCAGCAGCTCAAGTTGCAGATTTGTTTTTCCATGAAGTGTTTAGATTGCATGGGTTGCCTAAAAACATTGTGAGTGATAGGGACAGCAAGTTCCTAAGTTCAGTTGCGATCGTTTCTGTTGACCGTTGGCCTATTCCGAAGACCCGTAGGCTACACGGATGGAAAAATTAGGGTTTCCTAATTTTGAGGAGGTTGTTGCTTGAAGTTTGAAATTCTGATTGCGAATTCTTTCTGGGTTTTCAGAGAGCTTCGCAGTGGTATGTTCAGTTTGGCATTCCGAGCAACTTCACGAATTTACTATTTTTAGTAAATTCTATTTTTGGCAGTGGACAGGTTGGGTTCAGTTCAGTTGGTCTTCTTCTTCGGTTGATTCAGCTGGCACTTCAGTTTTTGGCCTTGGGCGCATAATTCTTGGAGAGATAAGTATTTTCATTATAATATTATATTCCCCTTGCCTAGCAAATACAACTTTAAGTTGTTTTAAAAAGGGGGACCTAAAGGGTCCAGGCGCCATGGAGAGATAAATTATATTTTAAAAGTCAAATATTGAGCTTAATTGAAAAGGACGCCTACTTGAAGGATTGACTTTTATTTTAAAAAAGTGAAATATTCAACAAGTGAAAAAGGACGCCATCTTTTGGAGGGAAAAGGTGAATTTGAAATTAGGGTTTTGGGCGCCTTCTCGAAGCTTCTAGATGATTCTCTCATGTCTATTTAATCAGGCCTCAACTCTTCATTTGGGATCTTTTGTCTACTACATCGTTATGCTGCTGAATTGTCTTCAGGCACTCGCTTCGAGGAAAGCACACCTCCTAGCATGGGCTCTTCTTCTTGCTTGAAAGATAGCAACTAGTTGAGAGGTTAGCTTGTAATAGGTTTGAATTGCATTTTCAGTTGAGTAATTGCATTTGGAGTTCTAGTCTTGCATTTTCTGTCATATTTCTGATGTTGCTAAATGTCATTGAGGAATGTAAGTTTTACTCATAGCTCATGAAATAAAAATGCTATCATTCTGGGTACTGAGTCTAACTATTTGTCTATGAAAGGCGACCATTCTAGCTCATTTCCAGATTTTATTAGTGTCTATTTGATTTTATAGAGAAAAATCGCCCTTGCAGCTGGGCCGTACCATTTTGGAGTTGCATTGAAGTTTGTGCAAAATAAATAAGGCATATTTGGGGTGGTTTAAGGATTGCGTCTTGGGCGCCAACATCAGTATAGTAATCTGCATTTGATTTCTTGTCAATAGGATGAGTTTAGAGTAAGATATGTGCATTCTAGTGATTTGCTATGCTGCTGTTCTGTGTGATTTCTGTCAAAAACAGTCATATCAGATTTGAGTAAGTTCAGAATTTGTGTGAGGAGTTGTTATTTAAAGGGGTTTGGGAGTATTGGAAAGGTTCCTTAAACAGTTGCTGCATTGGAAGCTATTTATCTTATGATTCTGGCAGGTTCTCTAACACATTGTAAGCTGAACAGTAGTACTGTCAGCACTTCTCAATTCTCCTTTTTGATTTTATTGTAATTCCCACTGAATAAGTGGAAGAGGCTGGCTTGCCGCCTATTTACTTTCAGTTGAAGTAGTTAGGGACCCTTTGACCATATGCTCGCCATCACTCGGCGCCATTCTTGGTTAGGGTTACATTTTGTTCATCATGCATTGATCCTCTGACCATATGCTCGTCTGCACAGGCGCATTCTTGGTTAGAGTTCCTTTCAGTCTGCATATGCATTAGATTCTCTGACCAATGCTCACACCTTGCCCATATCGGGATCCTGGTGTACATTCTGGTTAGAGTTACTTTCCGCATCGTTTTGGTTTATGCTAACCTTAATGGGTGTGTGTTGAATTGTAATCGCATTGCTAAAAACAAAAACAAAAATTGGTCCGGTTCATTACACTTCTTCCTCACGGACTTGTTCTACTTCAATTTTATTCTGGCGAGGCTCATCGGCCTCTAATGGCTGAGTATCTACGGAAATTGCATCATCCTCTAGAGCTGCCTCTAGCTCATGCTGGAAGTGTGTATCAGTAGCAGTCTCCTCATCTTCCTCCTGCTGATCATCTCTAGTAGGCGCATTGACGCTCTGGCCAACTGACTCTTTTCGTGGTGGCTGATTTTCTTCCTGTAATTCCTGCTCCTGATTCAATGCATTTCTCTGATCAGCAAATAATGAAACCTCCTGTATACTTGGAGAACGTGTCTCCAATGGCCTAGGTGACTCAACCACAACTCTCGGAGGCTCCAGCTGAACTGGCTCCTTCCTTCGAGATTCTGGACCTCGAGTAATCTGCTTCTTCCTGTTGGTGCTTGGCGTCCTATGATCTCCCATCAAGTTGTAAGTCAAAGGAATTGACCTACTCTTCAATCTACTTACATGCCTTTCAACCCAAGCTTTGGTGAAAGTCATGACTGGGATACAAAGCGTGTCCAAATCAGCAATCTCTGGCTCTGACCAATCTGGGGGTGGAAGTGGCATATCTCTCACTGCCTCATAATCTAGATGGAGAACGTTCATGTCGTCATCCACCTGGTTTGGTACTGGAATAATTTCACACTCCCTAATCATTTTCAACGGAAGCCTCGAGAACATTCTTTTTCAAACTTCAGCCTCATCTAATGAATTAGCCCAGTAATCCTCAATATTTGCTTTATGAATAAACTCCTTTGACAGTATCCATCTAATATTCTTGTGAGGATCGTAATACTGCCTACTGGTGTGGTAGGAAAGATGGAAGAATTGAAGCTCATTTTCAGCTTCCCTGGCTGCCTGAACTCAAGGACACACTTCATCTGAATTACCCATGATCATTGGGAAGTCAATCCCTCCCTTCTTCTCTCTCTTTTGAATCTTATCAAAGGCAACAAGTTGCCTAGATATCTCTAACATTAAAATTTTGTTCGTTGGGTACTTAGGCAGTCTATATGGGTACGAAGAAAACCTTGCAGCCTGATGTAAGAAAATTTCGGAAACTAAATAAACCAACACCCATACCTTTCTATCAATTCCTGAGCTTCCCTCGAGATCCTCTGATGAGTCCGCTGTTGAAGTGATCTCGTTATATGCATGGTAAAGGCATCATTGACCCGCTTGTAATAGGAGGTGCTCGTCAGGTGCAACTGTGGACAAGCCTCATGAACTCTGAACTGATGAGAGCCGCAACCAATTGGCTCCTTATATGAAATTCCTCTGTACTTTGTCACACGAGCCAACATGTAAACAAGGTAGGAGCCTATGTAAAAAGTCTTTGTCCTTCTCAAACTCTGGAGCTGCTCATGCAAATTGTCACTGATCATCACCGCCCAATTGATGTGCTCTTTCCCTTCCAACACAAGGTTGATGTAATAGAACATCTATGGCTCAAAGATAAACGCCTGGGGGCAGCCTCCAACTCTGCTAAGCATCATGATCAAGTCGTAGTACTCTTGCTTCAAATCATCTAATATAATTTGTTTTGGCAATTTTGTGAGAGAGGGCTTGGGCTTGTTCATCCAACAAGAGTTGATCATCTCTGCACATCTCTCGAACGTTGAAGTATACATTCGCTCAGCACGTTCTCTTGTCTTATAAATCATCTTTTCATGCGATGGGATTCCGAATGCTTCACCGATAGTTGCAGGAGTGAGGCTGGCGAACAATTTACCATCAGGTGAAACAATGGACCTGTGATCAGATTCGTAGTAGTTAGCACACTCCATCATTAGCTCTGGACACTGAATAGTTGGTGGAAAACCAGCATCTGCAAATAATCCACTTTGAACAATATTGTGCAAAGTGATTGAAGGACAATGACTGCCAACTCCCATCATTTGACTTTTAAAGGCCTCCATGTTGAAAGAACCCAAATTCGTATCAGCCAGCTTGCTCAACTTCGAAGTGAATTTCGACTCCGGCAAGAAAGGCTTGCTCAACTTCTTGATAAGAGCTTGTCTGGATGCAACATTGCTATCTCTGCCAGTTGCTCTTACTTCAGCCATTTTGCAAAATAACAAACAGCCATTAGCAATTTAAAATAAAAAATAAAATAACATGCAGGGGCTGCCAGTCGACTTCTAAAATTGAGAAACTGCAACATCATATTTCATTTGCAAACCTCAACTTCTCCTCTAACAATTTCGGACTTTCAACACTTAGAAAGTTTTCAACAAGCTTCAGCAACTTCACACTTAGAAAATCGGCCAACTTTTCTTTCAGCAACTTCAAACTTCTTCAAATTCGCACTTCCCAATGTTCAGCTTCAAACTATCTTCTTCTTCTTCAAGTCGAACTTCTTCACCAACTCTCAGCCTGCACTGCAGTTTGCTATTTCAGAGCTCAAGTTGTACTCTTCAATTGATGGAGAAAAATGAATCAACTTTCAGCTCATATAGCCAGGTCGAATTCTAGAAGGAAGCCAAGTTTAGCCAATTCATTAAATCTCCACTACTTCACAATAGGAATTCGAATTTCCCTCCCTCTGGCAATTTCAACACTTGCCACCTAGCGTCTAGAATCTTAACCTTCTAGAATTTCAAAAGATTCATCTTGATTGGCGTACTTAGCATTTAAATTCATTTTGAAAACATTCACTCCAAATTTATTCTTCAAGAAATTTAATTCGCCAGCTGAAGCTCTGGCATTTAGTTTTATTCATCCCTGAATCTGGAAGATTCATCTCACGAAGAATTCGATCAAATTCATCTAGGCAATCCATTTCAAATTCATCATCTGAAGCATTTTACCTTTGAAAACACATTTTATTCATTTTGCCTTAGAAAAATTTAAATTTTCCTTAGGAAAATTTCATAATTCAAGTGTCGATCAAAATCTCCATCTTGAAAGCCTTGGCGAAGTGCAAAAGACTTTAAAATCCATTCATCGTCGAAGATCTTCAATACCCAGAAGAAAATTCCCTTCAGAACATGTCGAATTCATGGGTCTACAAACGAAGGGGTACATTTAATTTTTTTGAATTTTAAACCTTAGAAAAAACATTTCCCCATCAAATTTATTTCCATTCTTCATCTCTGGGCAAATTTTCTTGTTCTGACTTGAAATTATTTTTTTTTATCATCTTTGCGAAGCTGGCATCCTCTAACTTCTTCTCGCAAATTCATTCATACCTCTGAAGAATTTCATCACTCCTTCAACTTGGGCGTATTTTCCTACAAGGTGAAATTTTGTTGCTTAGAATTTTTTTAAATAAAATCACTTACATAGGTGCATTTTAGTGTCAAGGAGGAATATAAATTTTGACTTAGAAAATTTTCTCCATTTAAATTTTATCCTCAGCATGTACTTTGGGCGCATTTCATATGTCATAGAGGATATAAGTCTGAGCGCCTTCCATATTTTATTTTGTATCATCTTGTATCTTGGCGCATTTAGCACATATTGAGGAGGATTTCACCACGCCATGGCAATTTTCACTTACCAATTTCACCTTGATTGACCCCAAGGCCATGGTAACTTGCTCCTTGCCTTTACTTCAACTTGGCGCATTTCATACCTTGAGGAGGATGGGCGCATTTAGCATATGTAGAAGGATTAACTATTCAACGCCTTTGACTCTTTTCAAATTTTATTCTAGCATGCACCTTGGGCGCATTTGGCATGAGGTGGAGGAGTTGACCTTTCAACGTCTTGGAATTCCTTCCTTGCATGTACACGTTTTGTCTTGACATGCCTTCATTTGGGCGCATTCAAAGGGTGGTGGTGGACAGTCAACACTTTTTCTTCTTCTTAGCATGTATGGGCGCATTTCATATGGGGTGAAGGATGAAGCACCAACGCCTTTGACTCTTTGACCCTCTCTTGAAGCATGGGCGCATTTGAGACATGTAGAAGGATTTAAAATTTGTCTTTTCCTAGTTGACGTGAGGGCGCATTTAGCCTATGCAGGAGGATGGGCGCATTTAGAGGGTCAAGGTGGATACTTGTCCATGCCTTAGAATCTTTCTTGACTTCTATTACCTTGAGGGCGCATTTGAGGTATAGAGGTGGATGAAACCTTGACTTAGAATTTTTTTTTAGCATCTTGACTTTGAGGAAGGCGCATTTAGCATGGGGAGGAGGATGAAACTTTTACTTAGAATATTTTTCCATCTCATGCTTGTAGTGGGCGCATTTAGCATGTGGAGGTGGATAAATGCCTTGCCTTAGAGAATTTTAACACCTTCATCCTTCCTTGGGCGCATATGGGGGTACCTGCAGGATATTCGAACACTTAGCATCTTTTTCAATCACCTTCTAACTTGATGAGGGCGCATTTGGCCTGTGGAGGTGGATGAACTTCAACACTTAGCATTTTTCATCTGCCAGCCAGCTGAGGATGAGGGCTCACTTTGAGGGTGGTGAACGATGAACTTCAAACTTAGAAAATTTTTACACCTGCTTCCGCTTGCTTATCCATGCCCTGCTATATATAGTAAGTCCTCTGATTTTCATATCTCTGAAGCTCGGATCGATTTGAAATTTTAACCACTGGATCCTCATGACCTACTTAGCCTGTTCACACTGCCATCCTAAGTTGACCTGCTAAAAATAGCACATTTCTGAAGGTGGTTTACTATTTATAGCCACTGCCTGTTTCTGAGACCTCCACAACTCCGTTTGACTTGAAATTTGAATGACGTGCTCCTCATCAGATGACTTGCCCATTCACATTGGCGCCTACTACTGATTTACTATTTTTAGCCAGTTTCTACAACGCCTTACTATAAATAGTAAGTGCTCCGTTTGCCTTCAAATTTTATCGGTGGATAGCTTGAAAGATGCTGATCGCAGTGGGATACACTGGTTTTCAAAAATTCTGACATTTTACCCCTCATTTTGGGTCCCGAAGCAGGAAACCCTAATTTGTCTTGTATGTATATCAAACAACCTCCATTTGACTTCGTTTATGATGCACTTCGCCCTGTTTGTGGTTCTGATGCGCGGGGCAGCTGCCATAGTGCACCTGCTAAAAATAGTAAGTCTCTGAAAACTGATCATCTTGCCTTGCATGTCACATCACTACGAAGCTCTCGGAAAACCCATAAAGAATCACCAGACATGCAAAGAAAACCCTGACATGCAAACCCTAAAAATAGCCTCTAAAAGTTGAACATTGAAAGTCATCGTCTCATTTTGCATGCTATGTCACTGCGTAGGTTTCAGAAAACCCAGAAAGAATGTCCAGACATGCACTGAAGAATTTTGCATATAAACCCTAAAATTTGCTCTAGAAGCTGAACTTACTAAAAATAGACAGTTGTCCGTTCTGGCTCAAAACTGGCAGACGAGCGGCCTGACATGTTCTGGAAGCAGTGTAATGATCGAAACTTCAAAAATGCTGAGAGAACACCCTGAATTGCACACTTACTAAAAATAGTAAGTTGTCGGAATTTGATGAAACTTAGCTGGAAACTTGTTGGAAGCATACTGACTGTGATATGAAACTCAGATTCCAACTTACTTACTCAATTTGACCTCAAATTGATCTGAAGAAAGCAAACCCTAATTCTCAGACTTGGCCAACATTTCATGTTTTAAGCTCACAGACGGGCACATCTGCAGAAAGCGGACAGCAGAAAGAGACAGAAAGAGAGAGAGAGAGAGAGAGAGAGAGAGAGAGAGAGAGAAAGCCAAAGCCAAAAGACCAAAATGGAGCAAAAATTAGGGGGTCCCCATTTTGAATGGGGCGATGTGTGAAAAGGTCACAACACTGCCCCACTTGAGGACAGAAACATACATGAGTTACAAGTTAAGGACTTCACATTGTCCAAGCTCAACCTCGGAAAGACCACACGCCAAGTGGAGGCAGACCTTATCGGAATTGCCTCAGTGAGCGTCCAAGAGAGGATGGCTAAGGATGGAGAGGACAAAGCAGCCTTAAAGGCTAAAAATCAACAGTTGAGAATGTACATTTCTAGCTTAATGCACGACACCCCAAACGTCTCAGCCTTGCCATAGGAATTGTTGGATCTTCCCATAGAGCAAAACCACCATTAGTTGATGACATATGGAAAACACTTGAGAGATCAAGTGGAGGAATTTGTTATACGAGGACAATGTATACTAGCGGAGCTATACCAATTGAGTGATAGAGCACATGGACTCCGCGCAGAGATTCAACAGTCGAAGCAAAAGATAGCAAAAAAGATGCCAGTTGATGAAACCACAATTGCAGACTTGCAATTTGTGTATCAATCAATCTTCACTGAAGAGAACAAGCAACATCTTTTTGTTTGGAAAGAATAGCTGGCATACAAAGTGAAAGCCTATGATGCCAATTCTGTAGAACTGATTGACTACTGATGGGTTATCACAAATATTATCAACTTCGCAAGAACGTTGGTAATATCTTTCCCTCACATAGAATATCAGCGCGAGGGAGGAGAATACATTGAGTTAGGTACAGTGCAAAATCAATTCCGGGATGTCATCCGTAGCACATTCCTCAATGATCCCGATGGTTGCAAGTTGGCCAAAGTGGCAGCCATGTCTACCAAGTTAGATGACACAGTTGCCAAGTGTATAGACTATCAGTATTAGCTCATGACAGGCGAAGTAATGCTAAAGCACCATATCATCATCTTGCAAAGCATTAATTACCTAGAGGCTGAGGAGGTCAACGACTGGATAGAGGCGTTGTTGACCAGTGGTGAAGAGTTGTAAAGTACCTCAAGAAGGACGTCCTATCCTCCAGAAAGACATTAAATGTGACTGGAGTTGACTTGATGCCCCTTTCCAAGTTAACTCTAGGTCCCACAGATCATGCATGTTAGATCCCACTAATTGAGGATGTCTAAATTGACTTCCATAATTTGTGGATCTCAGATATCCACTGATTGAGGATGTCTAATTTGACTTCCATAATTTGTGGATCTCAGATCTCCACTAAACATGGATGTCTATTTTGGAGGCACTTTTGTAATAAAGTTCACCTTTAGTTTAGTTTCAATCAACTGAAGTAGTTTTCTAGTTGACTCTTTGTTTAGTTTCAATTAACTGAAGTAGTTTTCCAGTTAATTGCTTGCTCACCTACTTTTAGACATAGGAATAAATCTTGCTAATTGATTGGCAAGAACTCAATGTTAACTCAAGGAGATTTTAGGGTTGCCTACTCCTTTGAGTTCTATAAATTAGAGCCTTAGGCTCATTATTTTGTAACTTTACTTCACGGCAGCAAAATGTTGAGCAATTTTGCCTTCATATTGTTTGCTTAGTATATGTTCTTGGATCATATTTGTTGTAGTTAAGCACCAAGTACAGCTTGTGCTCTCTCTACTCGGATAGGTGTGTCCAATCTTTGTTCATGCATTCTTGGTTTGATCGCCTCATGTGTCATAGTTTCTTGACACAAGTTGCTGTCCCAACATGTATCTTTGGTGGAATGTTGAGATAATAAATCAGGAGAGTTACCATGCCTTTGGTCAAAAAGTCTCAAAGTTGTATCATTGTTTGTTGTATCCAATAATTTGTTTTCAATCTACACCTCGGAAAGGCCTTGGTGCCTCCTTGGGAATTTAGGAGATAAGATTATCATCCCTTTGTTGTTTCTCGTGATTTACTTTTCAGCCTACACCTCGGAAAGGTTCTGGTACCTCCTTGGGAATCCTGAGATATAAATTACCATAAGGATTACTTGTGTGGATTTTATTTCAGTACGGATCAGGGAGTTCAAAGCCTTCAAATGCATCCTGGGAGACTAATTCGACCAAGTGATCGAACCACCCATTCCTGCTCCTGTGCCCTCATGCTCTGTTAATCTTGAGGAGATAGGATAGATTAAAAGCTAGTTTAGTCGCAGTTAAGATCTGCCGAAACTAGAGAAAAACTTAGCTATGGCGCATTGTGTTTATGCACCCTTGTGTCTTACCCAAGAGTAAAAAAGATAGGATAGTAGTTTACTTTCTTTATTCTTTCCTTTACGCAAAAATCAGCAACAAGAGGGATCTTCCCCTACCAATTTGAAGAAGCAAACACTACAAACTTGCAATAGCTGACCGTTTCCAATAAGCACTCCAGAGGTGCTAATTGTAACGCCAACAGGTATGTATTATTTATTGTCTAGAAAATTAGTTGCAGCTTCAAGTTATCAAGTACAATTTTCCTTAACTATGTATTTAATCATCCAAATATATTGCCTTTGTATGTGTTAAAGAGCAGATTAACTTTTGTCATTCATGCATTATGAAAATGATTTCACTCTTGATGACAATTGGTTTCTTGAATATTTTACTTTCTAAAGTACTTTGGAACAGAAGTTACAAAGGGCCCTTGGTGCACCTAAAGTTCCATGGTAGGTCAATTGTCAATTGTTTACATTGGATATAGCTCATACCAACAATACTAGTAGCCAAGAGTGTATTTTCGACTCAAGTAGTATTAAAGTGCATCTTAATGGACCATGGAGTGTGATCTGAAATATTGATGAAAAATAAAATAGATTAGTATTTAAGAATATTCTTGATTTCATGGACTATGAAAACCTTATGTGAATTATGATAGAATGTTTCAAAAGATTAGATTTTTTCTCACCCAACCAAATACAATGTTTTCCCATGTAGCCTGTTGAGTAGTTAAGTTTAGTGCAATGCAAGTATCTAATAAGGCATAGATAAATAAGAGAAGAGGCTAATATGAAGAAGCGAAGAAGCTGGAATGCAAATACAGATCTATAGCCCAAGGGTGCTCGAGTGTTATCATACTCAAACTGGTTAACTGTGTTAGAAGATGTCTATACACTGCTACCCTCTTATTAATCTCTCCATCAATCTTAAATAGTAATAAAGTACATTAATATGCAAATGTGGAAGATAAAAGGTGCATCTTAGAAGCTAAGAAAGCACAACTATTCATTTTCAGTCAGCTCATTTCCTCTGTTTTTTTTGTTTTCTACAAACGCTGCAGAATAGTTATGTAGAACAAGGTTGATACTATTGGTGTTGCATGGCATGATTGGAGAGGAGTTAGGACATTGTTGTACTTGTATCCATATGAATTTTTTTGTCTTGAGTTATCTTTGAGTCAAATCCTTTGCATTCCTTGTTTTGTGAACCATAATTGGACCTCTGCCATGGTCATCAATGTTGTTTTTGTTGTTTCTAGTTAGTGTCTCTGCAAAGTCTACAAAAGGAACTTTTCAATGCATCTAACAAGGCAAGAATTGGAGCTTGCATGAGATAGAAATGGATAAAAAAATTTGGGGCATGAAAAGTTGCAATCAATTTTGTTGCCAATTTTTTGTAGCATTAGGTTGAGGTTGTGGACAGCACAAGGTGTCCAGAAAACGTGTGAATACCACTCCTCAACCAATAACCCATCAGCCATACAATTTTTTGAATTGTTTGTTATAACTTGCACAACATTTTGAGGGTCCACTTCATCGATAGCTTGACAAAGAATGTTAGCAATAAGTGCACCATCTTTCACCTCTCCTTCACAATCCACTGCTCTCAAAAGCATTGCCCTTTAGGGGACACTGCAATAACATTGATCAATGGGTGATTTTTTTCATCTTTCTATCCATCAAAAACGATGGCCGCCCCTGTTTCAATCCACAAATCCCTTATGGGCTTCAAGGAGTCCTCTACAAATTTCACCTCTTTATCTAATAAGGTTTTATGTACCTTCTCAAAACCTAGGCCCTTACACCCTTTTGAAGCCTCATTAATAGATTTCACCATTTTTTGCCAATGTGGTGAGCGAACAACATTGAATGCCAATCCATTCGCATAGACACATCTCGCTATGTCTTGATTAGCAATCTCTCTAGCCTCATTCTGAAATGCCATTTCCAATGTTCCCTTTGTATCTCTAATGTCTAGAGGCCACAAGTTGCTCTTTAGGTATGGACATAAATGGATGGCTCTTTGTACGTCGAAAATGAGAAGGCGGTGTAGGGGGCTTCATCCCTTGAGATCCTTTCTTTAACAAAGGATGATCTGATCTATGACCTAGTGCTTGGTCTTCTTTTTCTTGCTCTTCAATACATGCCAATACTTGCTTTTTTGGAATGCCTTTACCATCTTCACTTGGACAAAACTTGATGCCTAGTCTAGGGATCATGCACAAATGGCCTTTCACTCGACTGTATGAGCTCGAATATCTAACTTTACAATGAGAACATATCCAAACATAATCTCCACAACCTGGAAGTTGTACCATTTCAACATATTTCCAAAGGGGAGAGTTTGGGTCTATTTTGAAGTGAGATTGGCTTGTGGAGCTAGAATTGGTTGCCATTGTAATACCTAAGGCAACAAGTTCAATAAACAACACATTCAAAGAATTGAAACTAATGAAATTTGGAATTAAAAAAAAAAAATTATAAATACAACTTATTAGTTAATTCATTTTAAAAAATTAAGCATGTGTTGTAGATACCTAGAAGAATGAAAACAAACCAAAAACTTCAAAACACAACAAGAGAGTTCATTTGTAAAAAACAATGTAGAAAAAAAATCAAAAACTTAAAAAATCCTACCTTTTTTGAAGAAATCTCCCTCTACGATCTTCTTGGCAACAAATGAACACTTGCAAATGTGTAGGAATAGCACAACAACCAACTCAAGGGTTCAGTGATCAATCTTCAACTCTATCCGTGCATTGGCAAGCAAGAAAATAAGTTCAACAATGGAGGAATTTTTTTTTGTTTTTCATTCACAATATGAAAAAATAAGTTTGCTTTGTCCTATTATGTGTTTTATCTGTCATATTTTAGGGTTGGGGGGCGATTTAGGTCTTTTTAAGTTAAAATTAGAAAAAAAGCCAAAAAAATTGAAAATTCACCGCTTAGGCGTGTGAGCAACTAAAATTCAGCTTATGTCTACTCAGGTCCGGTAGGGCCGGTCCCATAGTTCGTGGGTCAGACCGTATCCGAAGCCACAGGGATCAGACATGGACCTCAAACTTGGGTTGGATCGGACCGAGACTGAAGGCCCCCCTTAGGCGAATCGGCAACTCAAATCAAAGGTAAGAAGTTTGCACTTATGTTCGTCACATTGCTCTAGTAACCATGCTTCTTGAATAGGATCCTTCTTTTGTAAGCTTCTAAATCAATTTAGATTTTTAAAGACGTTAATAAATCGTTTCTAAATCAAGTAATTTATTTCTGAAATATTGGCTCTTCATTTGTGCTTCTTGTTTTTATCTTTTGTTGATTTTTTCTAGATGACCCTTAGCTTTTTGCTTAGATCTTCTTCCTTTGGAAAGAACTTTGCTTGAAGAAATAGAGGTTGCTTGTTTCAATCCATATTCTTTCTTCATAGTTCCTAAGTTCTCCTTCGCTCATGTGTCCATTGTAGTTCTGGACTCAAATGTTAACTTTCTACCTTGTAGGTTGGGAAGATCTAAGATCTGACACCATTGTAATGACCTGAATCAAACAACTCTAGGAAATAGATGAAATCTCAAACAATGTGCAAGCTGAAATGATAAACAAATACCAATGCCCAATTGTAGTTGCTAAAATGTGATTAAATTAATCATGATCAATAGAATATGATTGTTCCACCGGATAAGTTCAATTGTGTTTTATGTGGGATAATTGTTCCACCTATCCCATCAAAATTGTTTGTTTTTCCACTCTTGAATCACTAAGTAATGCCTTGTTCTAAGAGCTGAGTTCTTTTATGAGTGTGCTTTGCAATAGTAGGTAAGAATTTCTTTGCAAACCAAACTACCCAATTGTGTGAAATTATGAATTTCTGAAGGCTGTATTTTTGTTAAAAAATAGGGCATCAACTCACTTGAGGATTGGTCAGCAGCCACTAGACATACTTCATGGAGAGGGCTTGTATAAAAGGACTGGTTTCTTTGATGTTAAGGCTCCCCATGGATTTAGGTTTTGATATCTATGACCAAGCCACTTGTGATGCTCCATAGAATTTTAAGACTCTTATATGAGTTGTTTCAACTTAACAATTCAGCTTAAACAACCAATATAAGAGTTTAAAAAAGCCTGTAATGTCCTCATTTTCGGCCTAGATATTCAAAGAAGAAATAATTTAATTAATTATATTAAGTTGTCGAAATTAATGTTTTTAGGCAACTTGTAGTTAATTAATTATGTTTATAAGCTGAATATTTTATAAAGTGGCTTTACTTGAGGCCAAAAATAAAATAAAATATTATAAAGTCACTTTTATGGAAAAAAAGAATTAAAAAAAAGTGAATTTTATAATTAAAATTCCGGAAGGTTCCTAGGAGGATTATAAAAGAGGGCTGAGGGGTTTCATTTGGGCAGATCGCATATTTTGAATTGTTTATTCTTCTTGGAGATTTGTGCCTGTGGCCAAATTTCTCACCGAAGCGACAAAAACCCCAATGGTTTTCCATACAGACGAAAACTTGGAAGGCAGTGTGATTCTAGCCAAGGATTGACAGTGTGCTGAAGATTTAGTGAACGGGGACAAAAACCCTCATTTCAGATTTAGAGGCGAATCCAGGCACGGTTCATATTGTTCCATTGGTTGTTAAAGTTCTAAAATTGCCTTGGAATGCAATTATGTAGACCAGATAAGAAACCATATGAAACTCGTGGATTTTGAGGAATCCTATGATTTGTTGGTGAAGAACCTCACTGATCAACATAGCCCAGTCAAAGTGTTCTTTATTATTGATGATCTGAGAAATGACATAGAACATCCATGGTCGAAAAACATGAGCTTCCTCTTGACCTGTAACCTAGTTGAGCAAGTTAATCAGAATAGAAATCTCGTCCTTGAACTCCCCACGCCCAACCTTCTTTGGGAAGTTAGTTTTTTGTTCTTTTAGCCACTTTTGTGCAACCTTTCTCTGAGGCCTTTCTTTGTCTTCCTGCCATATCTTGTCGCATTCCTCCACATGACTGACAAAATTGTTTGTACGAGATGGAATGGCGAAGCACTTCTCAATATCTCTCAGCTTGAGGCTGCAAATAACTTGCCCATCTGCTGATTGGATTTGTCGTGTAGATGAGTCGTAATGCTTAATGCATGCAATGACGAACTCAAGATCAAGATTCTTGACTGTTGTGTTGTCAATACCCTCTAACGTGCTCAATTTGATTACTAGATAAACGTGACCCAAGTCTGTGTCAAAGGTTTTCAAAAAGTCATGAACTAAGACCGATTTGGTCTTGTATTCTATTGGGTTGAACTGCATTTTGAAAATCTAAACTTTTGACTGTAAAGTCGGATATGTTTGGACAAACTTCAGAAAAGGCTAAAAATGGCTCTTGATGAGGCTAAAAATACCTAGTTGAAGGGAAATTTTTAGGAAATTTTTTCAAACGTAGGTTTTGTAGAGAATGAAATTCTAAGCCAACCCAAATTGTCAGAAACTGAAAAAAAGGAGTTTTACTAGGGCATGCAAAGACTTTTCAGATTAGAACTATTGGGGCTATAGAGGCACCAAGGGCAATTTTTCTCGAGGAAAATTGGTACATGGGTTTTGTAGGTGCCAATGAGTTGAACACACCTAGATTCTTTGTTTTTCAAAAAGTTGACTTTTTGGCCGACATGCAAAAGAATCTTCGGAAAAAAGCACAGTACTTCAAAATGAGAAGTAGCAGGGCAATTTTCTAAAAAAAAATTTGAACATGGGTTTTGTTGTTGATGCTATACTGAGTGAACCCAGATGACTAGATTTTGAAAAAGATAACGTTTACATTGAGATGTGAGAGAAAACCTAAGACAAGGATAGAAGAATTCAAGAGATAGAAAATAGAAGTTATATTTTGCCTTTGAAAATGACGCCTATGGCTTGAATGAAGTTTGATGAAGTTTGGAATGCATGCACTCGAAAGATAAAGTCTGGAAAATAATTCCTCTAAACAATTTGGACCTAGCACTGCGAAGAACATTGAAAAATGTGGCCCATAGCACCTTTAGATCTTGCTTGCACGAGAAAACAAGTGTTTTTCTTCAACTTGTGATGAGAATAATGGACGCCCAAATGCCTTAATAAATAAAATTTATGAAGTAAGGCATCACTTTGCATGCAAATCCCTAAATTGGAATGCCATAATATCATTGGACCCCATTTTGAGTTAACTGGATGAAATAAAACCGTAAATTGGGTGGCACCCAGTCATGCACAGACAAATTCACCACATGCAAGAAAAATCAAGTCATTTGAGGTCGACTTAGAAGTAGAACTGAAATTTTAATCTTATTTTTTAAGTTGAGTTCAACAACTCCATTATAGGGCGTCCAAGTCACTGTAGTTCAAAAGTCAAAGTTTGACTTGGGCGTCAACTCTCCAGACTTAGAAACTTTTTTGAAAATTTCCATTTGCAAACGTCACCGAAGGCTATGTTTGATCATTGATTCTGATTGATTTATGCATCCAGTAGATTGGTTGACAACTTTATTGAAGAGCACGATCAAAACTTAAAAGGAGCTCCTTGAGGTTGCAAACCCTAATTCTGACTTCTGAGCCTTCAAAATTTTGGGCCAGGGGCGCTTTTTCTCACCAAACTTAGTCAAATTTTCATGCATTTTCATCATTTCATTCACCATCCTTCAGATTGGATTTCTCGACACTTGACAAAACTTTCAAGCTGGCTGTCAGGTCCACTGCGGAGCTAGGTCAATTCTGAACACAATCTCCTAGAGAGCATAATCTCTAAAAACCCCATCTAACAGGTCAAAAACTAGGGTGCCCCTGGCCTCCAGGGGTGCTTTTATTTCTAGAGTTGACCATTTTTGCAACTAGCTGATTCTCCATTCAATCTTCGGCTACCGGCTATTAGCAATTCTTCTGACTTGGTTGAGATATGCAACGGAAAGTTGGAAGCATCATGGACAGGATGAGCATTTGAGCTAACCCAAATAATAGCATTTGAGGGTTTTGTTGATGTGATTTTCGTGACCGCACCAATCAGCAAAACAAAGTATCTGAAGGGTACTCCATTCTCTCTTGATCAAAGAATTTTGTATGCTAAAATTGCAAAAAAGTTCGTACGTTCAACTCCAAGGTTCCAAAAATGCTATGGAATACCCTCAGTTGGTTCGTTGTGATTTGTTGTTTACACGAGGGGACTTACACAATTGTTCACAAGTACTTGGCAGCTGACAGCAGATTAATGATGGAAGGGGATTTTTGTGCAATACGAATGATTTAGCAATGAGGTACGTATTCCTAAAACTAACCAGAAACGTATTGAATTTAAATGAGTGTAGGGTTTAGGAAGATTTATGTCCTAGTCTAAATGCAAGATGTGCGGGGTTTGACTTCATCAGACTTCAACCGGATTTTTCCTTGCCTTGCATTGGACAGCTTCAACAAAATCGGTGCAATCTTCAAGGGAGCAGCCAAAGGTATTTAGATTACAACTCAACATGCAAATACCATCAGAACGACGTATACAAACACATGAATCGTAATCGAAGTTAAGTTTGAAAAGGATTCCACTTGACCACACAAGGAGAGCTTACCGTCAGCAAGCTTACTAGTGGTATGGATTAAGCGAAGCTGCTTCAATCAAACACCACAAATCCACAACTAACTACTTGCATGAAAATGAAAATCACTCTAATTTTAATCCTACTTGAAGTTGAAGGACGAAGAAATCTTGCTAGCTGATCATAACAAAAGACAAAATCATCATCAATGAAACTCTTTTTATTATGATAGTTTTCACAACAATTCCTTACAAATTTCTCAAAGGGAAAACTTTCCTTCTCCTTCAAACTATGCTATGCAATGAAACTATGCTAACTCTAACTGTCTCTCTATGCTCTATTCTTTGATCTCTAATCTCTAGTCTAATAATGTACAAATGAGGGGGAGTCCCCTTTATATAGCTGGCCAATCCCAATAGACGGTCCAGATTAAATTACAATGGACGGCTCAGATCGAGCCACATCAGCCCTAGACTAGATTCTGCCCTAGAAACCGCCAGAATGTGGAGGAGTGGTGCAATTAATGAGCACAAAATGGTAGATTCCTCCTTTGACCACTATGGCCAATTAATGCCCACAATCCTTCCAGAAGATTCTCGTCCAGGATCCTATTCCCATTGTTCTTCTCTCTGATTGCAAAAGCAACAAACTGGGCTAGCACTGCATCAACTTCTTGCTCATAAATAGTTGGGGTAAGATTAAGCTGGTACTCGAGGATGGCAATTTTCTGCTCTTGCCAGATACGAGATTTTCTCCAAGCCTCGATGGATTCCTGCGTGCTTTGAATAATAGCGGAGAATGTGGAGATATTCTCAAAGTCCACCTGAGCAAATACTCTCATCTCAGAGAAGAATGGCTGCAATCTTCCCTTCAATTCATCCACCGTCACCTCCTCGAGAGTTAGCCGTTTTGTGAACAATGCCTCCAGCATGTTGAAGATGCCCTCCTGAATATTTCCCATGGCCTTCCTGATCTTGGCCGACTCTGTCCTTGTCGTGTCAAAGAAACCTTGGCCAGTGAATGTAGCAGAATACCAGCCTGGAAAATCATATCGATCTCCTTCCTGAATCACCCCTCCCTCAATCAAAATCTGCACTGGCATATGCATCAGAGCAGCTAGGCGTGGAATAGTCTTGTCCTGAAAAATATGGGTATCATTCCATGCCTGTTCAATGTTCTCCAAACGAGAGAGGATGCTGGAAGCATGCTGGAAAGAGGAGACAAGATCCTCAATGAATTTCTCAACCTCAGCACGAACACCGCCAATCCACTTGTCTCCTTCTTGAATTGCCTTCTTCGTCTCTTCGAGCCCGTTGATTGATTCTTGTGGAAGCTTAGCTGGAAGTTCCACCGTTGGGTTCTCCTGAGCACATGGACGTGCTAGATGCTGCAGATACCCGACTAATGCCCTATGCTCCCTTTTCAGCCTCTTGTACTTTTCTCCCTTTCTAAGTAGCCTATCTTTCAATGCCTGGAAGGATTTTTCAGCCTCCTCAATAACTTGTGCTCCAGTAGGGCGCCCCAATTCAATTGTGGTGACCATGTAATTTTCAGGCATTACTTCATCTAGATCACATTCTTCCCTCGGAACAGCAACATGGAGAGTGCGAGAACCGGACTTGTTGTGACCTTTTCACACATCGCCCCATTCAAAATGGGGACCCCCTAATTTTTGCTTCATTTGGGTCTTTTGGCTTGGGTCTTTCGGTTTGTCTCTCTCTGTCGGTTCTTTTCGTATGATGATGTACTTACCATTTGACCTAGATTTGAATTTTGGCTAGGTCTGGAGTGTTTTCCAATGAATTAGGGTTTGCGGTCTTCAGACAATTTTGAGGTCAAATTGAGTTGGCTAATCAATTTCTGAGCTTAGCATTGCTGTTAGGGTACTTCTAGCAGGCTCCCTCTAAATTTTCACTTTATTTTGACCACTTTCTATTTTAAGTAAGTACCCGTTTGGGGTTTGTTTTCTCAAGATTTTCACGTTCTAACAATTGTACTACATTCTAAGCACTTTGAACTCATCACTGGCAAAATTTGAGCAGAAATAGACAACTTGCTATTTTTAGCAGTCTTGCCTTTGAGGTCCATTTTGAGGGTTTGCATGTAAGTTTTCTCAGCGCATGTCAGCATTATCTTTCTGGGTTTTCCAAGAGCTTCGCAACGAGGTAACATGCAAGCGGAACTGGTCACTTTTCAGAAACTTGCTATTTTTAGCCAGTGCTTGCATGTTGATGATTTTTTGGGGTTTTTCTAGGTTTTTTCAAGATCTCTCGAGCAGTGTGACATGCAAAATCATCCGGCAGCTGGTTGATCACTTTTTCAACCACTTACTATTTTTAGCAGTACCACTTCGGCAACTGCCCAACACTTAAGAATTATGAAGCTGATGACATGCAAAGAAACGAGGTTGAACAGAGTTCATCTGATACACATGCAAGACAAATTAGGGTTTCGAGTTTCGGACCCAAAATGAGGGGTCAAATGCCAAAATTTCCGGAAACCAAGGTATCCCATCGTGATCAGCATCTTTCAAGGAGTCCGCTGGTAAATTTTGAAGGCAAACGGAGCACTTACTATTTATAGTAAGGCGTTCCTAAAGCAGGCTATAAATAGAAAGTCAACATCAGGTGCCAGTGTGGACAGGCAAGTTTACCAATGAGGATCACAGCATTCAAATTCCAAGTCAAACGGAGTTGTGGAAGTCATGAAACCGAGCAGTTACTATAAATAGTAAGCCACCTCCAGAAACATGCCAAAAATAGCAAGCGCGAGGCGTCAGCATAAACAGGTCAAGCAGGTGATGAGGACTCCATGGCGTGAATTTTAAGTCAAACAGAGTTGCAGAGGTTCAAGAATCAAGCACTTACTATTTAGCAGGCCTGTGCAGAGGAATTAGGGTTTCCTAAAATCTAGGGCAAAACACGACAGTCTTGCAGAAACAGCATCTAGCCACGATCAACACCCTTCAGGCAATCAACATGCAAAATTTGAACTCATTCTAAGCAGTTGCTATTTTTAGTAAATTGCTAAAAATAGCAGGTACAAGGCAGATATCAGGCACCAACAGCTTAACCACATCCCGAGGTTCGAAACAAAGCAAAAATCAAGCTTTTCGAAGTCAGAAATCAGTTCAAAGCACGAAATGTGGAGAACTTTCTAAAAATAGAAAGTTAGGGCAAGCCAGGGCTAGCATGAACAAGTCACCCCAAATCAGGCGCAAGATATGAAATTCACCAAGTTTGATAAAATTTGGAGTCCAGCATCAAAATTCGCCCTAGAGGCTACCTAATGAGGATGAAATTCTACTAAGGCATGTGAAACTTGAAGCTTACCCATGAATATGCGCCCAGGAAGATGGAGTCTAAAAAATTTACCAAGTGTGGCACCCAAATTGGAAGTAGGACCCATCATGTGCGCCTTGACTTTGAGAAGGGACAAGAAATGTTGAAACTTGAAGTTCACCTTGTGAAATGTGCTCATCTTGGAGAATTGAAAGCTTAGCCTAGCAAATGCGCTTTCAACTTGAAGTGGCCCCTCTCATATGCGCCTAACATGAAGGTGATTGAAAAATGCTAAGTGTTTCAAATTTGAAGTAAAGGCCTTCAAATGCGCCTTAGAGAGAAGATGAGATTAAAGATATTTCCAAGTGTTGACAAAGTGGAAGTACCACCTTTGAAATGCACCCCCAAATGAAAGCAGACCCTTTCAAATGCACCTCAAGCAAGTGGAGAGGATAAAAAAGCGTCTAAGTTCTTAAAATGAAAGCACAAGGGGTTGAATGCGCCCAAGGTGAAGGGAGAGCTTAGGAATTTTTCTAAGTCAAAGAAACTAGAAGTAGCCCACCCCAAATGCGCCCCACTTGAAGAATGAAGTAATAAAATGTTTCTAAGGCATGCAAACTTGAAGTCCACCATCTCAGTTGCGCCTAGGGAGAAGAGGGAACTTGAAAAATGCTAAGTGATTTAAATTTGAAGTAAGAGCTTCTATATGCACCTAAGGACTTTGGAGGAAAGTGAAAAGTCTACTAAGGCATTCAAATTGAAGTTGACATCATCAAATGCGCCTCTGGTTGGGAAACAGTTTGGAAAAAGTTTAAGTGTGGAAAATGAAAGCAGCATACCTCATTTGCGCCTAAGGCACTTGAAACTTCGCTAAGTGTTGGCAAACTTGAAGGAGCCCACTTCATATGCGCCCTTGGCTAGAAGGCATTTGAAAAGTTTCTAAGTATTTGAACTGAAAGCGGATCGTCTTGAACGCGCCCAGCCTTGAAGGAGGAGATTGAGAATTTATCTAAGGGGTCAAAATTGAAAGCACATAGTGGTAAATGTGCCCAGCTAAGAGAAGAGGTTTTGAAAAATATTCTGAGGCATTTTGATTTGAAAGCTTGGCCTCTAAGGCGTATAAATTTAAATACAAACCCCCTTGAATACGCCTAGCTTGGAGTTAATTTAAAATTTGTTGGAGTTATCAGAGTTCATCACATTATATGCGACCTTGCTAGTTGGAGTTAAGTGTTGCAAATTTGAAGCATGGAGATTTGAAGAAGGCACCCTTATATGCGCCCAGCTAAGAGTGGAGATTGTGAAAATTTTCTAAGACATGGGAATTTAAAGTGCAACCCTCTAAATGCGCCTAGGTTGAGATTTGAATAAGGCAAGTAAAATGGAAGTTTGAAGTGAGAAATACGCCCAGCTCAAGAAGTGAATTTAAAAATTTCCTAAGGCGTATGAGTTAAAAGTGAGACCCCCCCCCCCCCTTATGTGTGCCTAAGACAAAGAAGATGGATTAAATATTTTAAGAGGTTGCAACTTAAAGTTTAAAAAGGATATGCGCCTAAGATGAAAATCAAATGGAGATTTTTGTGGGGTGGAATGATAGAATTTTCCTAAGGCGTTTCAAATAAAATTAAAGTTTGCCCATGCTGGAAGTCAATTAAAATTATAATTTTTTATTTTTTTTTGAGACTGTAGGAATCGGGTAGCACGACCCCATATAAACTGTAGTGCGCCTGGTAAACTTTTTAACGTGACCGGCGGCGCTGGTGCGACACGCCCTCCGATACCATGGGGGTGGGGGAGACTAGACCTCGTGACCAACCTCCTGCAACAGGAAAGATTTAGCCAACCGAGCTAGGGCCCCAACCCAATTAAAATTATAATTATTTTCCAAAGTCTAATCAATTAAATTCTCCCTTTTTTGGATAGACACATGAAATTGAAAAATATTTATTAAGGGGGAAATTTACTTTGGAAGATACTCTGGATGGAAAATAATTTTGCCTAGCAACTTTGAAATGCTAGAGCTCGCAAGTAATAAAGCTTTTTCGGGCGAAGTATGGATTTTTCTAAGGCGCTGGCAAAGAAAATAAAATTTCTCAAGTGAAATAAAAGGCGTTGAAATTAAATTTTAAATTTTAAATACGCCATTTTAAAAGGATGAGATTTTTAATGCTGGAGTAAAATTTAATAAATTTCTCGAAATTACTTCAGTCAACTGGAAATAACTGGCAGTCGAGGAGGGAAATTTTAAATTCGAACGTGGAAGGAATCTCTAACAATAGCAAATTTCTATGACGACTGCATGATAACTGGGAATATTCTCTCCTAAAATTGGAAAATTTCTAAGTAGTGGGGAAGTGAATTAATGTGATGTACCGTGCTTACTGCTGATTTGATTTCACTTTGTTTAAAGGACTGATTTTTGGTTTGTAATCTGTTGTTTCTTGTTTTTGTGTTTTTGTGGTTGATGCCAATGATACTCATGAATGTAACCAGCATATACATGCAATATGAACTCACAAATAAACTAAACGCCAATGATATTCAAGCAATGAACTCAATTTCATAATTAAGAGACCTTCTTCATTACAAGAGAATACATTAATGGGTTGCTTGCATACAATTCAAGAGATACTTGAGCAAGATTCAAAAAACCTCTAAGATGCATTCTACATGATATAACAGCTTACATGGCATATATAATTAGCATCAAATCCAAGAGGCAATACATCTTAAGTCTTAATTCCACTTACAGCCAAACTTCACTGTGAATAGTGACTGCTACAGTACCCGCGCCCAAGCAAATGCTCATACAAAATCAAATACAAACTTTCCCTACCGATTTCTTGATGGAAAAGCTTCTAAATAAGATGGCGCCCCTTTTAGGAAAGAAAGCAGCAACAATATGAAGGCGTTTTATTTCCTCCAAGCTGATCAAACCCTCAAGAAGGTGCGGCTGGCTGTAGATGAAGAAATCAGCTTTCAAAATCTTCCAAAATGCAAGAAACTACCTCAAGATGGCGAATGGAGATGCTGGCAGCAAAAACCCTTCCAAAAGATGCCTCCAACAGCTTGTAACCAGCAGATTCGAGCTCCAAAAAGCAGCAACAAGAATAAACCAGCACTTTAGGGTGGTCTTTCACACCTTCAAGATGCCAAATCCTAACTACAAGCCCCAAACCAGGCTTACCCACTGCAGAAATCCGGAAACCCTAGTTTCCTTCTCTCCCAAACTCCACACTTCCAAACTTCAATCAGCAAAATATCATCAAGCATAATGGGTCGAACTTTTCTCTTCTTCTTTTATAACTTCACTTTGAAACACTATTCATTAAAAAATCACTATTCACTTAAGTTGTTTCTTTTTTTCACTTTATCAATGAATAGTAACCGAAAAATATAAAGTGACCCCTTTAAATAATAGACACATGGTCCCAAAGCCTGAGAAGGTGAAATAAATGGTGAAGACCATAATTTAAAGCTCCAATAACACGCCAAACGTGCAAATTCACCATGCCACCAGACTCCGGATATCAATACTGCAAATTCACGACCAAGTGCTCGTTCAAGTGACCCTCTATCCGGAACCATTAGCCTACGAGGGTTGACATAATAGGCTAATCCAAAGACTCTGATGCTCGCGAAAAATGGGGACATTACAGTCCGCCCTCCCTGAAATTGCTTGTCCCCAAGCAATCATTACTGCGAAGAAACCTCATTCCTCGGAAGGCCTGAAAGAAGAACTGTGGAATGTCCCATGCATCGTCAACTGCCTCCTGACACGCCAGCATAAACACACCTACGCAAAAAGTCCCTGGGTCCCAAACCCAAAATGGAAGTCTGCCATGTCTAATAACCTCTGACTTCCGCTGCGCAACTCTGATCACAACTTCACCACGCTGAAAATGGTGAAGCAACCTGTCGGAACCCAACCAGACTGCGGTGCCAGAACTGTCACCACCCGGATCCCAATACAACCTGAAGTCACAACCATCTGTCATGAAGAGATAAAAATATCTAGAAACTTCTGCAACACAATATCTCTCTCCAGCCTCTCCAAAACACCCATGGAAGTGATAGCTAATAAACCCATCATGTCCGCTGACACTGTAATCACCTTGTAACCATGTATCCGTGTGAAATCCCTGTGGCATTAGAGTAACAAACCCTGTCGGATACCTATCAACATGATGGATAGCAGACTGTTGTCCCTGCCAGTAATCCCCCGCAAGCAACTGAATCGGGTACTGGCAGCCTTTAGTCCCATCTTCTGAAGATGGCAACTCTGGACACAAAGAAGAGTTACTCCCCTTAACTGCACCAAGAGAATCACCTTGTGCCCAAGAACTGTGCATCGAATTTGAATCATGTACAAGTGGATCAAAGGCATAACTATAAGCACTCCTCACCGTGTACACACTATTAAACTCCTCCATGAGCCTTGTTTGGAACCCCGATGCACGAGGACGATCCAAAACTCTGCGACTATCACCCAACCTGGAACTAATATCAGGAGTATGATCGGCTTCTAGCCCTAAGAGTGGATTGTCATAGATCAAACCATCATCAAACTCAAATAAGGGCTTATTCACAAACTGCGCAATCATTCCATGCTGGTCTGAACCGTCCAACTCCGAGTCCCTAGAATTGTGCTCTTGAATAGGCTCATCAAGCTGCCAACCGAAATCAACTATATGGGGTATAAAAACTGATTTGCTTCTAGGAGAGGGAAACAAATCGACATAAGAACCAATCACCCCACTTGATGTTGCTCTGCATATCTCCTGTGAAGTGGATGTAGTACTATCGTGAGTTGACATATAACTCCCTGGTGAGTCAACCGCCAAGTCACAAGAGCTATTGTTAACCTGTTCCACATCACCTGTCATGGGACTAAACTCAAGAGGACCAGGTGCAACACATGGCTCTCCGCAACTCTCCACTAACGCTCTCATCCCATCTGTATCAATAGCACCTGAAACTGTGAAGGATGTAGTAACCACATCATCAACCTGCTCGCATCCACAATCCGTGGAGATATGTCCTTCACCAACAACTGCCATGGAAACCTGAACTATATCAAAAGCTGGTGAAGACTGTGCCAAACTCGAGACCACGGTAATCTCCTCCAACTGTGAGTGTGACTCCTAAAGGGCCAACTGAGCACTCTCTAAAGAATCCATAGTCACCTCGAGCCCATGAGTGAGCTCGTCAACCTCCTCCTCTTTCCCCTTTAGTGCATCGTAGCACGTGCACCCCCACTCGAGAAGATAATCCCTATCAGCTAGTAACTGTAAGTAATTTTGTTTCATCATCCTAATGGCTTCTCGTAGGGCATGGAATTCTGCAAGGGAAAGGCTACTGTTACTGTGCTCATCTGACATAAGAGTACTCCACCCATAGGTTGCCAACATCTGTCGAGCAACATCAAAATGCTCTAAAGTTGTAACAATCATATCATCACTAACCTTTAACTGCCCCGCTAGATGATGATACCCCTGTGACTCATCATTCCCAACCAAATCTGCACTATAGTGAGAGGATGAATCCTCATCACTCACTTCGTGATCAGCAGCATCATGTGTGCTATCATCAGTGCACACATCAGCAACTAAGGTATTGCTGCCATGTACCTGAAGGAATGGCTCAACTGATAAGGTAGAAGCTGCTGATATGACAGTATCTTCACACACTTCCACTTCCAAGGTAATTGTATCACCATCCAACTCACCATCCTGGAATTCTATGCCAACACATGAGCCTTCTAACTTGTTTTGTAAGGTCTGATTTGAGAAATCAGACTCACCATGACATGAACCTAGATCAAACACTGTACCATTAGTACCCAAGTCTTGAGTACCTTCTTGCGACAACTTAGTAGAATCATTTTGCACAGGTGTAGCCACGACTGTCTCAAGTTGATGCAAATTTTTCCTACTACTGTCATGTAAACCAAATCTGTTAGCAGTGCTGATAACAACCTCTTGAATGCTGTGAATATCATTCAAGGTTCTCTCAACACGGATCCTAATTCCACCATACCAGAAGTGGTGAAGCAATACACTGGGACCCATCCAAACGGCCGTGCTAACTCTGTCTCCACCTGGATCCCAATATAGACCGAACTTGTGTCCATCCATCATGAGGAGGTAAGGATAACTAGAAGCATCTGCTTTGTAACATCTCTCTATAACCTCCACTAAACTCTCATGGATGTGATATCCACCTGTGCCATCAAGCCTGCTGACATTATAATCCATCTGTAACCCTGTGCCCACTGGTAGTCTCTGAACCCAAGGAGCAGCAAACCTTGTTGGATACACATCAACCTGATGGTTGACTAAATATTGATCCTGCAAGTACTCACCCGCCAACAACTGAGTCGGGTATTTGCAACCACTAGCTCCGTCTACTGAAAATGGTAACCCTCCATCCAAAAAGGGATGGTATATATACTGAACCAATCCATACTGACGCATCAACAAATCCTCTGTATGTGGACTCGAAGAGAAGTGTTGGGCACTCCTCACAATGCTCGCCTCAGTAAACTCCACTGCGGACTCTGTCTGGGATCTCGATCCACAATCAATGCCCATCTCAGGAATCGGGTCAAGGGGGTGACCAACATCTATCTCGAACAATGGATTGTCGATCATCTCGCACTCCATCTCCTGATCTGCTTCCTGCTCCCTTCCGAAACCTGCACTATAGTACGAGGTTGAGTCAACCTCATTCTCATCATGAACAGCATCATCATGTATGCCATCATCAGCACACACATCATCATCCAAGGCACTGCTGCTATATGTCTCAAAAGACGATGTAGACTCCACTCGTGTCAATGCTTGATCAATCTTATCATCCTTCTCCGCCAAAGGATCCTGTAAATCTAGCCTGTGTGAAACATGAACTGACAATTCATGCACATACTCTGAGTTTGCACCTTCAAATTGGTCAAAAGTTTCATCAACCATTTCTGATACACAAGATGTAGGGAGCTCAAAACCCTCATTGGTTTCATATGGACCCTTTTCTTCATGTGTATCTCTCTCAACATGATCCTTCAACTCAAAGATTTCAACATGAGGCTTACCCTTTTCTTCAAGAGGACTCAAGTTCTTTTCCTCTACAGCTGCCTTAGAAATTCCAATTCTATCATCCACAAGAAGATCTTCTAAGGTCTGATTTATGCTCTCCAAGGGATCAGCTGTATGCTGGTCGTTAACTGCTAAGAATTCATTGTACAGGCTCCTAGATACTGTAGTGACCTCTTGTTTCTTCCCCTCTTCGTTCTGTGATGTAGACCTTTTAAACATGGAAGCTATATGCCGTGCTACTCTATCTAGTTTTGCAGAGTCCGTTTTCTTTGGTTCTGAATCCTCATAGGGAACCCACATTATTCTGTGTGCCTTGCCCTTAGGTCTCAAGGGACAATCATGGTTTAAATCGTACGGCTCTCTGCAATAAGAACACAACTTCTTCATCCCGTTCCGACTTTCATCCAACCTTTTCAATCTTTGTTTAAGCTTCACTATGTTCCTGTCCCACTGCTTCTGGGAAGTGGCCATGTTCACTGAAACCTCCGAACTGCAGTTGAAACCTACCCAACAGGATGGCAGGAAACCGCTCTGATACCACTGTGATGTACCGTGCTTACTGCGGATTTGATTTCACTTTGTTTAAAGGACTGATTTTTGGTTTGTAATCTGTTGTTTCTTGTTTTTGTGTTTTTGTGGTTGATGCCAATGATACTCATGAATGTAACCAGCATATACATGCAATATGAACTCACAAATAAACTAAACGCCAATGATATTCAAGCAATGAACTCAATTTCATAATTAAGAGACCTTCTTCATTACAAGAGAATACATTAATGGGCTGCTTGCATACAATTCAAGAGATACTTGAGCAAGATTCAAAAAACCTCTAAGATGCATTCTACATGATATAACAGCTTACATGGCATATATAATTAGCATCAAATCCAAGAGGCAATACATCTTAAGTCTTAATTCCACTTACAGCCAAACTTCACTGTGAATAGTGACTGCTACAGTACCCGCGCCCAAGCAAATGCTCATACAAAATCAAATACAAACTTTCCCTACCGATTTCTTGATGGAAAAGCTTCTAAATAAGATGGCGCCCCTTTTAGGAAAGAAAGCAGCAACAATATGAAGGCGTTTTATTTCCTCCAAGCTGATCAAACCCTCAAGAAGGTGCGGCTGGCTGTAGATGAAGAAATCAGCTTTCAAAATCTTCCAAAATGCAAGAAACTACCTCAAGATGGCGAATGGAGATGCTGGCAGCAAAAACCCTTCCAAAAGATGCCTCCAACAGCTTGTAACCAGCAGATTCGAGCTCCAAAAAGCAGCAACAAGAATAAACCAGCACTTTAGGGTGGTCTTTCACACCTTCAAGATGCCAAATCCTAACTACAAGCCCCAAACCAGGCTTACCCACTGCAGAAATCCGGAAACCCTAGTTTCCTTCTCTCCCAAACTCCACACTTCCAAACTTCAATCAGCAAAATATCATCAAGCATAATGGGTCGAACTTTTCTCTTCTTCTTTTATAACTTCACTTTGAAACACTATTCATTAAAAAATCACTATTCACTTAAGTTGTTTCATTTTTCACTTTATCAATGAATAGTAACCGAAAAATATAAAGTGACCCCTTTAAATAATAGACACATGGTCCCAAAGCCTGAGAAGGTGAAATAAATGGTGAAGACCATAATTTAAAGCTCCAATAACACGCCAAACGTGCAAATTCACCATGCCACCAGACTCCGGATATCAATACTGCAAATTCACGACCAAGTGCTCGTTCAAGTGACCCTCTATCCGGAACCATTAGCCTATGAGGGTTGACATAATAGGCTAATCCAAAGACTCTGATGCTCGCGAAAAATGGGGACATTACAATTAATGGCGACTGCTAAACTGGGCATTTGCTTTCAATTATAAAAACTCTGAGGATTTTCATTCTTCTTCACAAAATTGCAAAGCTGAAATTTGTGCTGAGGCTGAAATTGATCGTTGAGCGAGTGAGAAATTTCTAAGTTGGATTATTTTTCTAAGTTCCTAAGATTGAGAGTTGCTGAAGTTGGATTATTTTTTTGAGTTATTGAAGTTTGAGAATTGTTGAGTGCTAAGAAGAAATAAAATCTGAAGTAGAAATGTTGAGTTTGATTTTTCGAAGAGCTGAAAGTATTATTGCTGCAAGTTGCTGAAGCTTGAAGTTTTAAATTTCGGAGTTGTATTTCTCGAGGTTTGGAGTTGAAGTTTTAATGCTGAAGTTTTTATTTATTTGAAGCCAACTCCACTTGCCAGCCATCTCACGAAATTTTATTTTTAAAGTTAGAATTATAATGCTTGATTGCTTTTCTTTGTTTTGCAGATGGCTGAAAATCGAAGAGGAGATGTTGCCGGAACAAGCAAGGCTGCAGCCAAAGCTGGAAATGTTGAGGCTGGCAAAGAAAATGCTTCCAGGCAGGCCGTTATCAAACAACTGAAGAAGTCTTTTATTCCGGAATCCAAGTTTGTATCGAAGCTGGGAGGTTTGACTGACACCAATCTCGGTTCTTTCAACCTCGAAGCCTTCAAGAGAAGAATATACGGGCAAGGTGGCTATCCTCCATCGGTGACTTCGCACAATATTGTGAGAAGTGGATTATATGCAGCTGCCGGTTTCCCACCAGCAGTTTGATGTCATGAGCTGATTATGGAGTGTGTGAACTTCTACAATTCGGACCACCGGACGATTGTTTCTCCAGAGGGCAAGCTGCTGGCAAACCTCGCACCTGATGCAATTGGCGAAGCATTCGGGATTCCAGTTATGGACAAAATGTTTTACAATTCCAAGGAGAGAGTTGATAAGATGTATGCTACATCTTTTGATAAGTGTGCTAAGAGGATCAACACGACTTGGATGAGGAAGCCAAAGCCTCCTGGCGCCAAATTGCCGAAACAAATCATCTCGGAGGAACTGAAGCAAGAATATTGCGATTTGATTATGATGCTCAGTTGGGTGAATGGCAGCCCACAGGCATATGCTTTCGAGCATAGTTTGCAAACTCGGACTCGCCACGGACTCGATAACCCAAAATATGACTCAGACCCGGGGACTCGGCACGAACTCAGGAAAAGACTCGGCAAGGACTCGGCAAAAAAAAAACCGTAGTTTTACAAAAAAACAAGAACAAATTAATGCATTTAGAGAACATAAGAGCCTAATTTGATTATCAAACACTCATAATTCAAAGATTACACATGTCATATGATCATCAAACACTCAATAATTGAAATTTAATCATTCATAGTCATCAAATACTCATAGTTTCAATGTATAACAACATCATAAGTTTATAAATGTTTACATATAATCATGTCAAAAAGAAGAAAACATTAACAACCACATGTAGTCTACATCTTCCTCTTTCCCCTCCCAATGGTAGCCAATTTTGAAGGCCTAGAACTAGAAGGTGCCCGTGCTATAGTATCCAAATGAGGACTAGGAGATCGAGAAGGGGAAACATGATATTCAAATGTGTCTTCGTCGTCCTCCATGCCATCCAATCTTGCTGCTTCTTCTTCTGCTGCTGCTCTCTCTAATTCAACAAGATCCTCATTAGTAAGTAAGACATCAGCCTCATCATTTTGTTCATTAATAGTCCATTCACCATATGGATCAATGTCATCCAAGTCGATGGACTCGTGTGAAACACCCTCCACCTTTCTAGTTCGAAGGCGAAGGTTGTACCGAACAAAAACTAAATCATTTAAGCGCTGCTGAGTCAACCTGTTTCTCTTCTTTGTGTGAATGTTCTCAAATAAACTCCAATTGCGTTCACACCCAGAAGCACTGCATGGCTGCGACAAGACACGTATGGCTAGCTTTTGAAGATTTGGTGTGCTAGCACCATAGTTTTCCCACCATAGATCTACAAAAACATGTTTAAAAAATATAAGTATTAAGAAATAAGAATAAAGTAAAAAATCTATATGTAAGAATCAAGTTTCTAATTTCATTTTTTACCTGGTTGTTGTTTTCCTCTTCTTTCAATTGCTTGTTGGGAGGAAAAGAGTCTCCCCTCTGCACCCTTGTAAACCTTGAATAGATAAAAGAAAAAGTAAATCAAATATAGAAAATTCATAGATAGTCAAGGCTCAACATTGCAATTTCATAAATAAGATATAACAAATCTCACCTCCAACTCATCAAGCACCTTATCTCTCAGCTCACGATCAGGCACCATCCTATCAATGCATGTGACAAGACCATCCATGACCTCCTCATCCGCCTTAAATGTTTTCGAGAAGTAGAACTTCGGATTCAAGAAGTAGGCAAAGGCATGAATCGGCTGGTGGAGTTGGTGTGTCCATCTTCGATCAATGATGCGCCATATGATTTCATATTTCCTTTTGTTGCCACCATAGTAACGTGATATGGCCTCTTTGGCCCTATCCATGGCCTCATAGATGAAACCCATTGGCATGCCATCTCCATCCACCATACGAAGAACCCTCACCAAAGGTTCTGTCACCTAAAAAAATGAAAACAAATGTTAAATTATAACAAAATTAACCCCTCAAAAAATAAAAACAGCAAATAGATTATCATGTATAATTTTTTTTTGTGTGATTGCTACTTACCCCCATCAACTCCTCTCCATTTTTGATGAATGTCTCATCAAAAACTATGGCAACAATCCTCTCCCCTTCAGGTTTCTTGTAAAATGAGGACTCCTTCCAAGCATCGGACACGAACATTTGCTTGAGATGACCAATGGCACCAAGAATGCTTTGCAATGTGAGGAAGTGGCTAGCGAATCGTGTCACTCCAGGTCGCACAAGGTCCTTGCCATTTGTGAATTTCCTCATCAAAGAAAGCACCCAAGTATGGTTGTAGATAAATTTTGTAACATTTTTTGCATCTTCAACCACTCTTTTGACCCATGAAATCTTCCCAATGTCCTCTAGCAATAGGTCCAAGCAATGTGCAGCACATGGAGACCATACAATTGTGGGATACCTCTCCATAAGTAGTCTACCTGCAACTACATAAGCAGCTGCGTTGTCCGTGATGATTTGGACAACATTATCAACTCCAACCTCTTGGACCACCTCATCTAATAGATTGCATAAAGTCTCAGCATTTTTGATTTCATGGGAGGCATCCATTGATTTTAGGAACACCAATCCACCATTAGAGGACACTAAAAAGTTAAGAAGAGTTCTATTTCGTCCATCTGTCCACCCATCAGATAAAATGCTGCAACATTTTCTTCTCCAAAATTTCTTTTGTTCATCAACCACAAGCCGTGTATTCTTTACGGCTTCCTCTAGCAATGGCCCACTCAAATCTCTAGATGATGGGGTCTTAAACCCCTTTCCTGCAACTGTAAGGGCATTCACCAAACCTTCCCAATATGGGCTGTTTGCAACATTGAAAGGTAGATTATTGTAGTACCAAAAGTTTGCAGCAGCCATCCTAGCTTCATGATGCTTTTCCTTATTCCAACCGGTACCTTCAAGTGAAGGTTGTGCTCCTGGAACATTACGTGGAATAAAATAATTTGGTCCTGATGAAGGACCCTGGTCAGCACTAGCAGTAGAAAAGGAACCATCAGGACTCTCACCAAAAGATGAATGTGGAGCACGAAAGCTTGGACTTGCAACACCACGGGATTGGGATCCACTCATCGCAGTTGCTAGGGCATCCTTTGTTTTTTGTCTTTCATCTTTTTTTATCTCATAGTCAGCAAGAAGGGCCTTCATCTCTCTAATAATCTCAGGAGTAGCTTTCTTGCATCCCTCCACATTTTGCCCAGGTATTCTAGCAAGGTGGTATTTTAATCTGTTTATTCCTCCTGTCATCCATTTATCACATTCAGTACATGTCACTTCACCTTTTTTATTTCCTGGAATTCCATACTTCCATGCAGGGTCTTTTCTATTTCCCCTTGGATTTGAAGATGACATTGCTGGAAGTTCAACATGGAAAACAAAAAAAAAATCAGTTAGGGTTTGCTAAAAAATCAGCAAATAAATATGATTCAAAGTTTCAAACAATTGCAAAAAAAAAGAATGCAAAACCAAGCTAGAAATTGTAGGAATTAGGCTATTAAAGAAAATAGAAAAAAAAATTGGCAGCATTTCCCCTTATTTCTCTTGAATTTTTTGATTTTGAATGAAGGAAAATTAAAAAAAAGAAGTGTTAGATCACTTACCTGACTCTATTTTGATCCTTTTAGCTCATTCTCTTGGCTTCAATCAGCTCCAAATCAATTTGCAGACCTGTATTGGCAACCTAGACTATGAAAATGAAACAAAAAATAAAATAAAATAAGGCATTTTTGTGTTTTATGCTGTCCCAGCCGCGCAAGAGAGTCCTGGCTCAGGACTCCCGAGTCCATGGCAAGTCGACTCGGGAGGCCGGAGGACTCGCGAGTCCGTGGCGAGTCCGCAGAGTCCTCAAGAGTCTGCAAACTATGCTTTCGAGCCTTGGATGTTTTTCTACATCAGCGTGGTGCTAGAAGGAAAAGAATATGTGGATTGGGCACAGATGATCAGTGATAACATTGATGAGCAGTTCAAGAATCTAAGGAAAACGAAGACATTCTACATGAGCTCATATGTCATCTACATGTTGGCTCGAATGACAAGATATAAGGGGTTGACGTATCAGGAGCGGATTGGGTGTGGTTCCAATCAATTCAAGATTCATTCGACCTGCAGGCAGTTGCATCTGACGAGCACCTTTCACTTCAAAAGAGTGAACGATGCCTTTACAATCTATATCACGAGGACTCTTCAGCGGAGAGTGCAACAAAGAATATCCAAAGAGGCACAGAAGTTGATCGAGGAGTATGGGTTTTGGTTTGTCCAATTCCCAAAGTTCACTTATTTAAGGTTGTCGGGGCACCATTCATATGCCTACCGACTACCGAGGTATCCCACAAATAGAATGATAATGCTCGAGGTGTCTAAGCAACTTGTAGCCTATGACAAAATTATAAGAAGGAAGGAGAAAGGGGGTATGCACTTCCCTATTGTTTTGGGAAACTCGCTTGAGGAGTGCCCTTCTTTGCAAGCAGCCAAGGAGGCAAAAGAAGAATTGCAGTTTTATCACCTCACTCTCCATACCAGCCGGCAAGACTTTGATCCTCGAGGGAAGATTGGAACTGTACAAGGTGAGGAATACAGGCACCGGGCTCATTTAGAAGATTTTTGGGCGAATGCAGGTGGCGAAGATGAAGTCAGAAGGAGAATGTTCTCCAGATTGCCTTTAAAGTTAATCAGAGAGTGCGAGGTGGTCCAGGTTCCGGATCAAGTTGATGAAGATACCAGACTTACTCACCCGGACTATGAGTCGATAAAGAACACGCTAATCCCACCACCGAATTGGGCAGAGCCAGAGATTACAGACTTAGACACTTTGTCTATGCCTGTCTTGACTTTCAGGAGGAGTTGGGTGGATGGGCATGTTCACAGGCTGAAGAGAAGATCAATTGCTCTCTCATACAATCTCATGGGCGATCGGAGACCACCAATGTCGGAAAACAAGAGGAAAGAAATTTCCCAAGCTGCGGAACCACAACAGCAAGAAGAACCAATTCAGCCTGAGCCTCAAAGGACAGAGGAGACATCGCCCACGCAATTGTTGGCTCAGTCCTCCAACGTACATGAAGTCTCGATGTTTGCAAATCAGAGGGTTCGAGCGACTGAAGAGTAGGAAATTGGAGAAGTTAACCAGCCGTTGTTAAGAGAACTGGATAGTCAGAGTGCCAACGCTCCTGAAGGTGCCGATCAGCTAGAAGAAGGAGAAGAAAAAGAGACAGACATTCGCTTTGATCATGCACTTGAGGCAGCTTTTGAGGAAGAAGATATTGTGGAACCTGAGGTTCGAGGTCATGAGGAGGATAGTCAACGTATGGAGACAGATGAGCCTCAACCGAATGTTGCTCAGGAAGAAGTTCATGGAGTGGAAGCAACAGAGCATCAGCCCCTTATTGTCTATGGCACTCAGCAGAATGTTCCAAATTGGCTCACACGCATGGTAAGGAGAGATCAGGAGGATGACACCGACCTAGCAACAGAAATGGAGGAGCTCCTGAATAGAACCAGTGGGTCACCTAAAAGGAAGAGAGCCAGGAAATATTCCAGGATGGAAACGGATGAGGTTGGTTCTCGAACTCTCCATGTTGCGGTTTCGAGGGAGGAATGTGATCTGGGTGATGTGATGCCTGAGAGTTACACTGTTACTACAATTGAATTAGGGTGTCCCTCCGGAGCACAAGTTGTTGAGGAGGCTGAAAATTCTTTCCAGGTGCTGAAGGATAGGCTAGTGTGAAAGGAAGGAAAGTACAAGAAATTGAACAAGAAGCATAGGGCATTAGTTGGGTATGTGTGGCATCTAGCACAACCATGTGCTCAGGAGAACCTGACGGTGGAGCTCCCAGTTGAGCTTCCACGAGAGTCGATCAGCGGGCTCGAAGAGATGAAGAAAGCCATTCAAGAGGGAGACAAGTGGGTTGGCGGTGTTCGTACTGAAGCCGAGAAATTCATTGTTGATCTTGTCTCCTCTTTCCAGCATGTTTCCGGTATCCTCTCACACTTGGAGAACATCGAGCAGGCTTGGAACGACACACATATATTTCAGGATAAGACCATTCCACGCCTGGCTGTTCTGATGTGCATACCCGTGCAGACTTTGGTTGATGAAGGGGTGATCCAAGTAGGGGATAGATATGATTTTCCAGGGTGGTATTCTGCCACATTCACTGGCAGAGGCTTCTTCGACATGGCAACGGCAGAGTCATCTAAAATCAGGAAAGCAATGAGAAACATTCACGAGGGCATCCTCAATACATTGGAAGCGTTGTTCACCAGAAGGCTAACTCCCGAGGAGGTAGAAGTAGATGGATTGAAGGGGAGGTTGCAGCTGTTCTTCTCAGAAATGAGGGTGTTTGCTCAACTGGACTTTGAAAATGTCTCTACTTTCTCAGCCATCATTCAGAGCACACAGGAATCTATCGAGAGTTGGAGAAAGTCTTGTGACCAGCAGGAGCAGATGATTGCTATCCTTGAATATCAGCTCAACCTTACTCCGGCAATCTCTGAGCAGGAAGTGGATGCGGTGCTGGCCAGATTTGTTGCTTACGCAGTCAGAGAGAAGAGCAATGGAAACAGAGTCATGGACGAGAATCTTCTAGAAGGATAGTGGGCATTAATTGCCCATAGTGGTCAAGGAGGAATCTGCTATTTTTGTACTTATTAATTACGCCACTCCTCCACCTTCTGGCGGTTTTTAGGGTGAATCTTGTCTAGGGCTGAAGTGGCTTGATCTGAGTCGTCCATTGTAATTTGATCTGGACTATCCATTGGATTGGCTAGCTATATAAAGGGGGAGTCCCCTCATTTGTACATTAAGTAGACATTAGATCAAACTAGAGAGTAGGCATTCTGATAGAGCTTAGAGAGACAGTTAGAGTTAGAATAGTTTCATTGCATTGTTTGAAGGAGAAGGAAAATTCTTCCTTTGAGAATTTTGTAAGAAATTGTTATGAAGGCTATCATAATAAAAGAGTTTCATTGATTGGTGAATTTGTCTTTGTTATGAGCAGTTAGTGAGGTTTCTTCACCCTTCGACTTCAAGTAGGATATAAGTTAGAGTAATTTTCATGCAAGTAGTTAATTGTGGGTGGTTGTGTTTGATTTAAGTGAGCTTCTTTAATCCATACCACTAACAAGTTTATTGATGGTAAGTTTGTCCTGCGTGGTCAACTGGAATACCTTTTAGACTTAACTTCAGTCAAGATTCATGTGTATGTATGCATTGTTGAGTTGTGATTTGAACACCTTCCGTTGCTCCTTTGAAGATTGCACCAACCTTGTTGAAGCTGTCCAATGTGAGGCAAGGCAAAGTTTGGTTGAAGTTCATTGAAGTCAAGTTCAACACCCCTTGCATTTAGACTAGGACCTAAATTTTCTAATCTCTGTAGCCATTCAATTCAGTATATTTCTGGTTAGTTTTAGGAAATCATACCTCATTGCCAAATCATTTGCACGAAAATCCCCTCCAAATCATCAATCTGTTGTCAGCTGCAAGCCTTTTGAACAATTGTGTAAGTCCCCTCGTAAAAAACAACATATCACAATGAACCTACTGAGGGTATTCCAAAGCATTTCGGAACCTTGGAGTTGAACGTGCGATCTTTCTTGCAATCTTAGCGCACAGAATTCTTTGATCAAGAGAGAATGGAGTGACCTTCGGATTACTTTGTTCTGCTGATTGGTGCGATCACACAAATCACATCAACAGGACTCATCTGTTTCCATCCTGGAGTACTTTCTGGCTCTCTTCCTCTTAAGTGACCCGCTTATTCTATTAAGGAGCTCTTCCATCTCTATTGCTAGGTCGGTGTCATCCTCTTGATCTCTTCTTATTGCACTTGTGAGCCAATTTGGAGCATTTGTTGAGTGCTACAAACGACAAGTGGTTGCTTTTCCGTTGCTTCTGCTTCATGAACTTCTTCTTTAGCAACATTCGGTTGAGGCTCATCCATTTCCATGTGCTGACTATCCTCCTCAAGACCCTGAACTTTAGGCTTCGTAATGTCCTCATCTTCAAAAGTTGCCTCAATTGCACGATCTAGGCGAGTGTCCGTTTCTGTTTCTTCATCTTCATCTGGTTGGTCGGCACTCCTAGGAGCATTAGCGCTCTGACTATCAGGCTCCCTAGGCAATGGCTGGTTAACTTCTTCCATTTCTTGCTCTTCATTCACTCTAACTCTCTGACTTGCAAAGATTGACACTTCTTGTACGTTGGAAGAGTGAGCCAACAGCTGTGTAGGCGATGCTTCCTCCTTCGTCTGAGGCTCAGGCTGAACCGGATCTTCCTCTTGTGGCTCTGTAGTTTGGGCGGTTTGTTTTCTTTTCTTTGTTCATGTCAGTGGCCTTTGATCGCCCATGAGGTTGTATGTGAGGGCAATTGATTTTCTTTTAAATCTGTGAACATGTCCATCCACCCAGCTCCTCGTGAAAGTTAAGACTGGCATAGACAAAATGTCCAAGTCCGTGATCTCCGGCTCTGCCCAATCAAGTGGTGGGATTGGTGTGTCCTTTATTGACTCATATCTGGGTGAATAATGCTGGCGTCCTCATCCACTTGATCCGGAACTTGGACAATCTCGCATTCTCTGATCAATTTCAGAGGCAATCTGGAGAACATCCTCTTTCTAATTTCAGCTTCATCTTCTGCACTCGCCCAAAAATCTTCTACATGAGCCTTGTGCCTATATTCTTCACCCTATATCATTCCAATCTTCCTTTGAGGATCAAAATCCTGTCGGTTGGTGTGTAGAGTGAGGTGATAGAATTGCAACTCCTCCTTCGCTTCCTTGGTTGCTTGCAAAGAAGGGCACTCCTCAAGTGAATTTCCCATAACAATAGGGAAGTGCAATCCTCCTTTCTTCTTTTTCCTTATGATTTTGTCATAGGCCATGAGTTGCCTAGACACTTCGAGCATTACCATCCTATCTGTGGGGTACCTTGGCAATCTGTAGGCATATGAATGGAACCCCGACAACCTTATGTAAGTGAACTTCGGGAACTGGATAAACCAATACCCGTACTCTTCAATCAAGTTTTGTGCCTCTTTGGATATTCTTTGTTGCGTTCTTCATTGAAGAGTTCTTGTGATGTGCATAGTGAAAGCATCGTTCACTCTCTTGAAGCTGGAGGTATCAATCAGGTGCAACTGTCTGCAAGCTTCATGGATTTTAAATTGACCGGTACCACATCCAATCGGCTCCTGGTATGTCAATCCCTTATACTTCGTCATCCAAGCTAACATATAGACAACATACGAGCTCATATAAAATGTCTTCGTTCTTCTCAAGCTTCTGAATTGCTCATCTATGTTGTCGCTGATCATCCTTGCCCAATCTACATACTCTTTTCCTTCCAGCACCACGCTGATGTAGAAAAACATCCAAGGCTCAAAAGCGTATGCCTATGGGCTGCCATTCACCTTGCTGAGCATCATGATTAAGTCACAATACTCCTGTTTCAGTTCCTCTGAAATAATCTGCTTTGGCAACTTGGCGCCAGGAGGCTTTGGCTTTCTCATCCATGATGTGTTGATCCTCTTTGCACACCTATCGAAAGATGAGGCATACATTTTATCAGCCCTTTCTTTAGACTTGTACAACATTATGTCCATAGCTGGAATCCCAAATGCCTCTCCAATAGCCTCAGGTGTGAAGTTGGCCAGCAATTTGCCTTCTGAAGAAACAATTGTTCGGTGATCTGGCCTGTAGTAGTTTGCACATTCCATTATCAACTCAGGACATCGAATTGCTGGTGGAAAACCAACAACCGTATACAATCCACTTCTCACAATGTTGTGCGATGTCACTGATGGAGGATAACCACCTTGCCCGTATATTCTTCTTTTGAATGCCTCCAAGTTGAATGAACCAAAGTTGGTATCAGTCAAATCTCCTAGCTTTGACATGAATTTCGATTCAAGAATGAATGACTTCTTCAGCTGCTTGATGATTCCCTGCCTGGAGGCATTCTCTTTGCCTACTTCAACATTTCCAACTCTACTTGTAGCCTTGCTTGTTCCGACAGCATCTCCTCTTCGAACTTCAGCCATCTGCAAAATAAAAATTCAAGCATTACAATTCTAACTTAAAAAAAAAAAAATCACCACGGGATGGCTGGCAAGTGGAGTTAGCTTCGAAAATGAAAATCTTCAGCATTAAACTACCAACTCCAAACCTCGAGAATTCTAATTCCGAAATTCAAACTTTGAGCTTCAGCAACTTTCAGCAATATCACTTTTAGCACTTCAAAAAATCAAGCTCAACTCCCTTACTTCAGAATTTTTTGCTTCTCAGCACTCACTCACTTCACCTTCGGCACTCTCAACTTCAGCACTTAGAAAAATAATTCACTCAGCTCAGAAATTTCTCACTCACTCAGCAGTCACCTTCAGCACTATCACAATCTCAACTTTGCAACTTGTGAAGAAAAATGAATAGCTTCAGAGTTTATATAACTGAAAGAAGGCGCCCAGTTTAGCAGTTGTCATTAATTCACTTCCTCACTACTTGGAAAATTTCCAATTCGGGAGAGAATATACTCAGTCGTCATAGAGTTGTCATAGGAATTTACTATTGTTGGAGATTCTTTCCTCGTTCGAAAATTAAAATTTCCCTCCTTGACTGCATGTAACGTCCAGTTGATTGAAGCATTTTTGAGAAATTTATTAAAATTACTCCAGCATAAAAATTCATCTTTGCCTTAGGAAGATTTTATTCCATTGAGAAATTTTATTTATTTCATTCGTCAGCGCTTAAAAAAAAATCTATATTTCACCTGGAGAAATTTCATCAATCGTGAGCTCCAACATTTTAAAAATCACAAGGCAAAATTATTTTCCTTCCAGAACATTTTTCAAGAACTCCCAAAAAATTTCCCCCTTGAAAAAAAATATTTCTCAACTTGATTAATTCATGTGTCTAAACGAAAGGGGACATTTAATTTCTAAACTTTGGAAAATAATTTTAGTCAAATTTTATCCGACTTCTCCAGCCTTGGGTGTTTTTTACCTAGAACAAATTTCTTTTATTTCCAACGCCCATGAAAATTCCATCACTCAATCACAAGCTTGGGTGCATTTATTATCTTGAGGTTCCAATTTCAACATCATAAAATATTTCCCCTAGCTTCAAGCCTCTAGGCGCATATGGAGGGTCACACTTTCATTTTGAACACTTAGATAAATTTTTCTAACTTTGATAATACCCTCTTCAAGCCAGGCGCATACCATCCCTTCTACTTCCAATTTTGCTCTTGCCTTAGAGAAATTTTGAACTCATCCTTTTGAAGGGCGTATTTAGAGCTCTCAACTTTCAATTTTGTACACTTAGAAAATTTCTTCATGGCGTCTCCTTCCAAGGGCGCATTCAAGGGGTCTTATTTCCAGCTTTTAAGATTTTTTTATCTCTCACCTTCTAGCTGGGCGCATTTTGGCGTGCTTGCTTCAAGTTTATAACACTTAGAAAATATCAAACTTCCCCCTCAGCCCTTGGGCGCATATGACCCCATGTAGTTTCATTTTCCAACACTTAAACATTTTCTTGCTTCCTCAACTTGCAGGGGCGCATTTAGGAGGTGTTACTTCCAACTTATAAAACTTAGAAATTTTTCAAGTCTCCCTTCTTTACCTTAGGTGCATATAGGTGTGTTTCCTTCAAATTTGTATGCCTTAGAATATTTTCAAATTCTCTCAGCTTCTTGGGCGCATTTAGGGGGCCATGCTTCAAATTTACAACACTTAGAGTATTTTCAAGTCTCTTTCTCTCCAAGGGCGCATTTGATATGGCTAGCTTTTAATTTCATTGCCTTAGAAAATTTCAAGGCTTCCTCCTTCTTCTTGGGCGCATACAGGGTCATCCACTTTCAATTTTCAAAACTTAGAAGAAATTTCAAGGCTCCCTCCAAGTTAAGGCACATATAAGGGTGTCTACTTCAAATTGTCATGCCTTAGAAACTTTTAATCACCCTCTCCTCTTCTTAGGCGCATATGGAGTGTCCAGCTTCAAATTTAAATGCCTTAGAATAAATTCTAACTCCTCTTCTTCTCAAGGTGCATATAGGGTAGGGAGCTTTCAATTTAGAACACTTAGAATGTTTTCAGCCTTCCAACCTTCCAAGGGCGCATTTCCATGGGTGAGCTTCAAATTTGCAAGACGTAGAAACCTTTCTTATCCCCCCTCAAGTCAAGGGCGCATACAAGGGGGCCTACTTCAAGTTTTATATACTTAGAGAAATTTTCATCCATCTCCAAGTGAAGGCACATTTAGGGGGTCTAGCTTTCAACTTATGACACTTAGAAATTTTTTTAAGGGTCACTCTTTACCTTGGGCGCATTTGGACCTTGGAGCTTCCAATTTCCCTGCCTTAGAAAATTTCAAGGCTTCCTCCTTCAAGCTAAGGCGCATATGAGGGTAGGAGCTTTCATTTTGCCATACTTAGAGATTTTTCAACTCACTTTAAGCTTGCAAGGGCGCATTTTAGAGGGTGAGCTTCCAATTTGCAATACTTAGTGGATTTTCCATCAATCTTCGACTCCTTAAGGCGCATTTCACTACCCCTTCTTCCAATTTCAAGTACTTAGAAGAATTTTCCATGGCCCCTCTCTTCTTTGGGCACATTTTCATTTGTGAGCTTCAAGTTTCCCAGACTTAGTGAAATTTTTGTGGCTCTTCAAGCTTCTAGGGCGGATTTGAAGGTGTTAAGCTTTCAGTTTATCAGACTTGGGTGAATTTTCCAGCTTCTTCTTTGACTTAGGGCGAATTGTTCATGATGCCCTCAGCTTGCCCTAACCTACTATTTTTAGAAAGTTTCTCAAATTTTGCAATTCAAGCTGGTCTCAAGCTCCGGAAGGTTGGATTTTTGCTTTGCCTCGAACCTCGTGACGTGACTGAGCTATTGGCGCCTGATCCCTGCATGCACTTGCTATTTTTAGCAACTTACTAAAAATAGTAACTGTCAGAATGAGCTCAAACTTTGTGAGTGGACTGCCTGAAGGATGTTGATCGTGACTAGATGTTGCTTCTATGTGACTGTCGTGTTTCGCCCTACTTTTTAGGAAACCCTAATTCCTCTACATGGACATGCTAAAAATAGTAAGTGCTTGATTTTTGAACCTCTGCAACTCCATTTGATCTGAAATTCGCTCCATGGGGTCCTCATCACTTGCTTGACCTGCTTGCACTGGCATCCTGTGTTGACCTGCTATTTATAGCCCTGTTTCAAAAGTGACTTACTATAAATAGCAAGTGCTCAAATCGCCTTCAAATTTTACCAGCGGGTTCCTTGGAAGATACTGATCGTGATGGGATACTTTGGTTTTTGGAAATTCTGGCGTTTGACCCTTCATTTTGGGTCTGGAAGCTGGAAACCCTAATCTGACTTGCATGTTGCTCAAATGGTCTCCGTTTGACCCCGTTCCTGTTGCATGTTGCTGTGTTCGTGATGTTGCAGTGCTGGGCGGCTACCAGAGTGATCCTGCTAAAAATAGTAAGTGTCTAAAAAAGTGACCAATTAGCTGTTGGATGAGTTTGCATGTCATACTGCCTGAGAGATCTCAAAAAACCCAGAAAAAGGATCAACATGCGAGCAATGGCTAAAAATAGCAAGTCTCGAAAAAGTGATCAACTCTGCTTGCATGTTACCTCGTTGTGTAGCTCTCGGAAAACCTAGAAAGATTATGCAAACATGCACTGAGAAATCTTGCATGCAAACCCAAAAAATAGCCTTTGAAGCCTAAATCATTGAAAGTCATTATCTCGTTTTGCATGCTATATCACTACGAAGGTCTCGAAAAACCCACAAAGAATCTCCAAACATGCATCTGAAAGTCCAACATGCAAACCCTAAAAATGACCCTCGAAGGCAGAATTGCTAAAAATAGTAAGCTGTCTGTTTCAGCTCAAATTTTGCAAGTAGGCAGCTCACAGTGTTCTAAGTGCAATGCAATCGTCAAAATTTGAAAATCCTAAGAAAATAGGCCCCAAATTGGTACTTACTAAAAATAGCAAGTTATCAGAATTCAGTGAAAATTCAGTGGGAGCCTGCTCGAAGCATCTTAATAGCAATGCTAAGCTCAGAATTTGACTAGCCAACTCAATTTGACCTCAAAGTTGCCTGAAGATTGTAAACCCCAATTCATCAAAAAGCCCTCCAGACTTGGCCAAAATTCAAATCTAGGTCAAATGGCAAGTACATCATTAGACAAAAGAACCGACAGAGAGAGACAAACCGAAAACCCAAGCCAAAAGACCCGAATGGAGGAAAAATTAGGGGGGTCCCTGTTGGCGTAACAACTAACACCTCTGGAGTATAAGTTGGTACAGACAGCTATGCACACTACGCAATGAGTGCTCTTCAAATTAGGAGGGGAAGCTCCCTCATTGTGCTTAACAAAAATGCTTGTAAAGGGAAAAGTAATCTAAACTATCTCCTGTCTTTTTGTCTCAGCTGTAGAGGTACAAGGCTTTCACGAAAACTCTATACGTTGCAGCTAAGTATTTTTTGGTTTCGCAGATCACTAACTACAACTAGGCTAATTGCTTAAATCTATCCAGTTTCCTCAAGAAAACAGAGCATGAGGAAATGGAGCAAGGTTGACTATCTGACGATAAACAAGTGTAGATTCTCAACTTGAAGGCAAGGTGGCACATCTATCAGCTCAATCTAGACAAGTTTATTGGAAACAACATCACATGATAAACTAAGTACGGATTCTCAACTTGAAGGCAAGGTGGCACGACTATCAGCTGAATCCGAATAAGTTTATTGTTCACAACAACACACGATAACCAAGTGCAGATTCTCTACTTGAAGGTAAGGTGGCACAACTATCATCTCAATCTGAACAAGTTTATTGAACACAAAACAGATTTGATCTAACTAAGGAAAGAATTCACCATTATAATTGCATGAAACCCTATGTGGCATAACAATTCATTATAACAGCAAAAACGCATGAACAGATACAAAAAGAGCAATATTGAGGGCAAGGTAGGCATAGCATATATTTCTCTCTCGTGCAAAAGTTCTTGAACAAATACAATAATAGCAATACTACAGGCAAGGTGGGCACAACATGTATGCTATCACGCAAAAGTTATGTACAAATGAGCAAAAGCTCTTATTTATAGACATCGAAAGGTGTAGGGAACCCTAAAATCACCTTGAGTCAACTACAGTCTTGCAATGCATGCAAGATTTATTGCTAAACCCTAATAAAGCAAACTATACAGTTAACTGGAAAGCTACCATCAGTTAACCGATACATCTAACCTAAATGGACAATGTGCAAGCATGCACGTCCTTATTGAAAGCAAGTTAACTGGAATACTACCATCAGTTAACGTAAACCCTAAATGAAACTCCAAGTGAATAAAGCAAATCTCAGAATAGATATGCATGAGACAAGACAGCGAGTCAACTTGAGAAAGATAACACCAAGTTTAACTCCTGTGTGTAATGTCTATCCTAAGAGGTGGGAATTAAAGTCTACTGGCCGTGATCTCGAACAATCAATCCCTCAACGAGATTGTTAACTGCATCAGCATCTGAATGTCAGCAACTTGAGCAATCTTTGCACACTCAAACTAGCATTTCACTGATTGGTAACTTTGGCGGCTCCGTAACTGAAGTGATGGCCATTATCTCTTCTGCAGCTTGATGTCTTTGACGCTTTTCCTTGACGAAACTGTGAGGTTTGACTGCGCACACTCTAGTTGTGAGGAATGCAAACGAACTTGCTGCACAAGCAAAATTCCAACAGTATCAACCCTCTAAACCGGCTTTGGAAGGAAATTGGCCATACGAGGCATGCAATCATATGGATTTAAGTAACTACGCCTGTCAACCCTCTAAAAGCACTTGATACAAAACGGTCTCAGCTTTTCTGATGAAATCATGAATTAAGACCGATTTGATCTTGAATTCAGTCTGCGTGAACTGTACTCTGAAAAACTCGCCTGTTGACTGTGAACTCGACTATATTCTGACAAGATTTCTGGAAAGCTAAAAATAGCTTGTTGAGGCTAAAAATAGCCTTTTGAAGAGTTATTTTCGGCGAAAAATCTGAGATATGGGTTTTGTCCAGAAAAAGATTCTAAGACAACCCAGATCGTCAGAAATGCAAAAATCTAACTTCTACTCGACCATGCAAAGATTTTTCAGTTGAGAAAATTAGAAACTCAAGAACGAATGTTCTGGAGTTAAAAATTCCTGAAAAATCAAGCGCACGATTTTGATTTGAGGAAGCTATATAGAAATGATCCAGATGTTGAGACTTGTCGAATTCGCCAATTTCAGGAACATGCGAATTGTATTTTGAGAGAAATTTGAGAATCAAGGAGGAAAAAGACGTTTTTTATATGCTCTTTCTTCTGTGAAAATCGCCCCTCTTCTTCAAATTTGCTGATGAATGTGAACTTTAACCTGCAAAAAGAAGTGTTTGATGAAATCGCCCTTGACTGTTGATGAAGAATTCGCCTTTGCTCTTGAAAACTACGAATTTCCTTGAAGTTGTGAGAATGAATAATGATGGCGCCATGTTTAAACAAGGCAAATTCGCACCATCTTGTTTACTGCAAGATTTAAAACCTTAACCAAAATAGAAGGCTTCTAATTGGACCCCCTCCAGTTACACTAACACTATCTCGAAGTCCCGAAATAAATAATAATAAAATAATATTTATCATGCAACTTGAAATCTCAGCACAAAAAGGGCGCCAACTTTTAGAAAATCGCCATTTTATGCTAAAAATGCAAGAATAAATATTAAATATTATTTAACTTCAGTTGACAAACCGAATGAAGCTTTAGGATTCACCGGCAAACTTTACTGATTTCAAAAAGTCATTACTTGGCCTCATAGGCGTCCATTTGCTCAAGATATTGCACTTTTTATTAACTTCCTACTTTGTAGTTGACTACAAAGTTATAACTGGCCAACTTCAACACTGATTTCTGAGTGACCGGGTGATGCTGAGACTGAACTGAGATATTCATTGCGAAGCCTGCAGAGCAAGGAGGAAATGTCTGTTGGAAGTCATCACTGCAAAATCCATCATTTAACACCTCAAAAAATTAGGCGCCCTTGATTAAATTCATTTACAGGTGCCAGACTTAAACCATTTTCCTAAACTGTCGTCTGACACTTCAAACAGCTGCTGACGGCAAACAGTGAACCCTGTTGATAGACAACCGAGCTCACTGCGTGACTAGAAGCATTCTGCATCCAACGGATATACGCACGGCATCTGAAAAGTGCATTAAGGGCCTGAAAAGTAAAAGCGCCCCTGAGCTACAGTTGCACTGACACCATTTTGACCAAAGTTGAACTTTCATCCAAGTACCCTACTTTGTCCTCCGATACCGAGAGGTGGAATGCCCCGATTCGTGCGCCGACTGTCTCTCTGGATAGCTAGGAGCATTGAGAAGAGATATCTCTGGAGATGACGAAGCGAGAAAACTGCTTCTAAGACCTCAAAAATACAAGTGCGTTTTCTATTTAAAATGTACGCTCCATACTTACCCATTTTCTGGATGTCTTCACTTTTCAGCATTTTACAAAGACCTCGCACGTACGAGCGTTTGCCAAATCCCAAAGGCTGACGGCTAGGCTCGTTGGATAGCTGGAGCAATTGTGCACAAGTCTCATGAAGACTTCAATGACAAACAACTTCATCTAACAAGCCTAAAAGCTGGGTGCCCCTGACCTATGGAAACACAATGAAAATTTTATGCCATTCCGCCCGCTTATTTACGTGCCTGGTAGAATCTCTGCCACGATCTTTCAGAATGTCGGATTAACAGGCAACTTGGTGCAACGCGAAGCTGGACTAGAGTAGTACTGATGTCAGGAAGACCTCATCAGCAAACTGGATCATCTTAAGGGTCATTTTGGAAGGCGCCCCTGAGCTACAGGTGCACTGGAAAAACAACAAAGAAGCTCAAGGATGCGAAATCTCTTTATAAGCTCATCTTTAGACGTCGACTGCCGGAGCTCTAGGACTCGGATGACTGCGTTTGATAACTCGTCGGATAAGCAGACTAGTCATGAAGAGATTGACTGCATCATCCACCAGAAATACCAATATCCAACACCCCTTTAAGAAGGGCGCCCTCAAGCTACAGGCGCGCCAAAGCTGGAAAAGAACAAGCTTCTACAAACTGCAACTTTGGAATCTTCAACTTCTATTGCTCGTAACCGGAGTTACAAGCCTCGGATAGCCTTGCAGGATAGCTCATCGGATAGGCAGACCAATTCTGAAGAGATTGACTGTATTCATGAGCATTTATCACAAAATTTAGGCCTTCAAAAAGAAGGGCGCCCCTGGGCTACAGGGGCGCAATCTTGCTTTTCAGTGAGAAATCTTCTAAAATTGACCACTGAAATCTTGATCTTGATCACTGAAATGACCATAAAAAGTATAAGTGTCGCCATGAAATGCTCCTCCATCGTGAAATAACTCATTCTGAATCTTTGATTCAGGTTCTGCTCAATAGAATTGCCTTTGACTGACAAAATACTGACAAAAAACTGACAAAACTCCATGCTTGATATTGCCCAAAAACTATATTTTACATCATTTAGTAAGGTTTAGACTATTTTACGCAAAATGCCTTGATGAAGCAAAAAATTTGGTTTGGGTACAACAGTCCCCATTTTGAATGGGGTGATGTGTGAAAAGGTCACAACAGGTTCAAAACCTTGTGTGCCCTTGGCCTCCAAGGGTGCTTTTTCTCTAAACTAACATTTTGACCATGATAAAAACCTTATGTTTGACTCTTGATTCTGACAGTTCAGGAACTCAGATTCATCCGTTGACAGATTCGTTGCAAAGCCTGATCAAGTCTGAGACAAACATCCTAGGTGTCATTTGATTGAAAAGTTTCATCTAGTACCTCAAAAAGTTGGGTGCCCCTGACTAGTAGGGGTGCTTGTTTGCTCTAGTGTTAGTCAAATTTTCACTAATTCCATCTCCCTCGTTCTTCGTTCAATCTCCAGTTTCAGGCACTAGACAGATCTTCTGTACTGGCTGGTAGGCTCATCGCGAAGCTGATAGTATTCTGGAGAAGTCTTCTTGGAAGTGACAAATCTTAGAAAAGATAATCTGGGTCTCTGAAATCTAGGGCGCCCCTGGCCTCCAAGGGCTCTTTTATTTCCAAAGTTAGAAAAATTTCGATGATTTTCACCTTGACGAAAATCCCCTTCGTGAGAAAGCATATTTTGAACATATCTCACCATAGAATCTTCGCTAGAGCGTTTTAGGCTTAGATTTTGACACCTGGTATCTGGCCATCTACCATTGTTGACCTCAAAGGTCTTAACTTTTCTTTTAAAAAAGTGAAAACAACCCACCAGACTTAAACTCACTTTTTCTTGATTCCGACTTCACCACTGTGATCGTGAAGTAGAATAAGCCAATCAAAATAATTTTCATTCAATTCTAACAAGATTCAATTTTTAGGGTTTTTCCTAAAAATAGGGGCCCGAAAACCCTAATTTTCAAAATTTTGAAATTTTTCCAGTATCACCTAGACAGTAAACCCACAAAAAGCCCATACTTTGTTTGCCCAAAAATTAACTTCTAACAACAATTTTACAAGGTTTAGACCATTTTAATCAAAATGCCTTAATGAAGCAAAAAATTTGTTTTGGGTACAACAACAGTATAATAGGATAATGAAGAAGAGAGCAATAGGAGATGGATCAACTGCCATAGTTGATCAACCATCCATCCCACAAGCATCTTGAGGTGTCACAAGTACTGCTATAGCAACAAATACTACTATTGTTCTAGTTGTAGTAGCTATTCCATTGGGCAATCTAGTGCTAAATCAAGTTCCAACAAAGATAGAAACTGCTACCCCAAAGGTTTCTCCAAAGGTTAGTGCAGTTCCATTTAATATTGTAGAGCAAATGAAAAGAGCTAACTTGAATGTATCAATGTGGGAAGCATTATCTATTCCCACGTAGAGAGACTTGTTGCACGAAGCCTTGGAAGGGTTTGATCAGCCAACTAGGGAAGCAAAGGAAAGTGTTACAACAATAACCGGTCTAATTCAGCCCAAAGAGGAGACTAATGCCAACAAAAGCAGTAAGCCCCCTCCATTCTACATGTCTTTGATCATTGGTGATTTCATTGTTCATAATTGTATGATACTATGATCGATTCAGGGACTAGTACTTCTGTTATGCCTAAAAAGTAGCTAATTAGTTGGGTATAAAATATGAAAGCACTACCAAGGGTGTTGTGCAATTAGATGGCATTGTTGTGAGGACCATAGGAGTCATTAAAAATCTGAAGTTAACCTTACATGCATGCCCAAATTGCACTGTTGTGCAAGATGTATCAATTATAGATCTTCCTCCTGTTGACGGGTGTTTTATGACCGCACCAACACAGAATAAAGTTTCCAATGGTCACTCTATCCTCTCTTGATCAAAATCTCCTACATGCTAAGATTGCGAAAGATCATGCATTCAACTCCAAGGTTCCTTTATGCAGTGGACGTAGACTCAATTGGCTTGACGTGATTTGCTGGTATTTCAAGGGGACTTACACAATTGTTCGCTTCGAGAGAAAGGGATTTTCAAGATTCAGAAGATTTGTCAATGAAGCTCGAGTTTCCTAAACTAACCAGAAAGTACTGAATTTGAATGGCTACAGGTTTTAAAAATGCTATGATCTACTCTAGGCGCGGGATGTGGAGATCAACTCTTACAAACTTCAACTGAGCTTTGCTTTGCCTCACCTTGGACAGCTTCCACAAAATTGGTGCAATCTTCAAAGGAGTAACTAGAAATATTCAGATTACAACTCAACATGAAGACACCATCACAGCGACGCATACCAACATGTAAATCATAATCGAAGTTAGGTCCAAACTATTCCGGTCGACCACACAAGGCGAACCCACCATCAATGAGCCCACTAGTGGTATGGATTAGCGAAGCTTGCTCAATTCAACCATCACATTCCACAATTATCTACTTGCATGAAATGAAATCTATTCTACTCTAAGTTCTACTTTAAGATTCTATGTGAATTGGAAGGATGAAGAAACCCTACTAGCTACCCACAATAAAAGATGAAATCACAAGCAATGACAACTCTTTTTATTATTGGAGTGTTCACAACAATTTCTTACAAAGCATTCAATTGAAATCTTTCCTTCCTCTTCCTATCAATCTATGCTATGCTATCAATCTCTCAATCTATCAGTCTATCTATCTACTATCTCTCTATCTATCTCTATATGATACAAATGAGGGGGGATGCCCCTTTCATAGTTGGCCAATTCCAACGGACGGCTTAGATTGAATTACAATGAACGGCTTAGATCGAGCCACATAAGCCCTAGTTAAGATTTTCCCTAAAACCGGCTAAAAAGTGGAGTTGGGGTAATAAAAGAGCACAAAATGCCCACTCTCTCCCTTTGACCACTATGAGCATTTAATGCCCACTATCATCTAGAAGATTCTCATCCAAAAACGTGTTCCCATTGTTCTTCTCTTTTACTGCAAACTCGATGAATCTGGTCAACACCGCCTCAACCTCCTGAACTGAGATGGGTGGAAAATGGTTGAGCAGAAATTTGAGCACCGTGACCGCCTGCCCCTACCGAGTGCAAGATTTTCCCCAAGCAACTAAGGCATCCTGAGTGCTCTGAATGATGTTGGAGAAAGTTGAAATGTTCTCAAAATCCACCTGGGAAAACGATCTCACTTCCGAAAAGAAGGGCACCAATCTGCTCCTCAGGCCATCCGCAGTTACCTCCTCTGGAGTCAGTCTTTTAGCAAACAAGGCTTCAAGTGTGTTCAGGACTCCTTCCTGTATATTTCCCATAGCCTTTCTAACTCTAATAGATTTTGCCCGTGTTGTATTGAAGAAGCCTCGCCTTGTGAATGCTAAAGAATACCATCGCGGGAAGTCATATCTATCGCCCTCCTGGATCACTCCTCCTTCAACCAGAGTCTGTGTGGGCATATGCATCAAGGCTGCCAAGCGAGGAACGGTTTTATCTTGATAAATATGGGTTTCATTCCAAGCTTGATCAACATTATCCATGCGTGTAAGAATACCGGAGGCCTGTTGAAAAGAATAGACGAGATCATCAATGAACTTCTCTGCTTCAACGCAAACATTGCCAACCCACTTATTTGCCTCTTGAGCCATCTTCTTCAAATCTTCCAGGCCACTAATTGATTCCCTTGGAAGCTCAGCTAGAAGATCAACTGTCGGATTCTCCTGTCCACATGAACGGGCTAAGTGCTACACATAACCAATCAACGTCTTATGTTCTCTTTTCAACCTCTTGTACTTTCCTTCCATCCGGAGCAACCTATCCTTCAGAGCTTGATAGGAGCTATCACACTCCTCAATTATCTGAGCTCCTATAGGGCGGCCCAACTCCACAGTAGTGACCACATAATTTTCAGGTACAGCCTCATCTCAGTCACACTCTTCCCTGGGAACAGCCACGTGAAGCATGCGAGAACCGGAGTTATCTGTGGATATCTTTGAGAACTTTCTAGCTCTCTTCTTTTCTGGTGGCCCGTTGATTCTGCTGAGGAATTCTTCCATTTCAATCGTCGGGTCAGTCTCCTCCTCAGGATCCCTTCTCATTCTTTCCTTGAGCCAATCTAGCACTGCCTGTTGCGGATTACAAACAATAAGTGGTTACTCCTCTCTCGCTTCTTCTTCATGCACTTCTCTAACAATGTTTTGTTGAGGTTTATCAATCTCCATCTGCTGAACATCCTCTCCTAGACCTCGAGCTTCCTGCCCTGTAGTATTCTCATCTTCTAAAGTCATCTCAATCATTTGCTTGAAGCAGGTATCTGTTGTTGTCTCCTCTTCTTCTTCTTGCTGATTTTCTCTCCTAGGAGCATTGACACTTAGACTATCCGACTCTCTAAGAGGTGGCTGGTTTACCTCTTGGAATTTTTGCTTCTCGTTCGATCTATTTCTCTGGCTCCCAAACAAAGACGCCTCTTGCACACTCGAAGAACAAGTCTGCGATGGCATGGGTGATGCTTCTTCTACCCTCTGGGGCACCAGTTGAACTTGCACTTCCCTTCATGGTTCTGAAGCTTGGGTGACTTGTCTTCTTTTCCCAACTGTTGGCGGCCTCTAGTCACCCATGAGATTGTAAATGAGAGGAATTGATCTGCTTTCAAGCCTATTCACATGCCTTTCTACCCAATTCCTCGTAAATGTCAAAACCGATATGCATAATGTGTCTAAGTTCGTAATCTCCGGTTCTGACCAATCAGGTAGTGGGACCGTCGTGTTTCTTACTGATTCATAATCCGGTTGCACAACATTCACGTCCTCATCTACTTGATCTGGAATAGGAACAATCTCGCATTCTCTGATCATCTTCAAGGGAATTTTGGTAAACATTCTTCTTCTAATTTCAGCATCATCTACAGCATTAGCCCAGAAGTCCTCAATATGTGCCTTGTGCCTATACTCCACACTTTACACCACTCTAATATTGTTATAAGGATCGAAATCCTATTTGCTGGTGTGATATGAGAGGTGGAAGAACTGTAGCTCATCCTCAGCTTCTTTGGCTGCCTGCAAGGATGGACAAACCTCGTTTGAATTTCCCATAGTGATCGGGAAATCCAGCCCTCCTTTCTTCTTTTTCTGAATTCTATCATAGGCATTGAGCTGCCTAGATACTTCTAACATTACCATCCTATATGTGGGGTATCTTAGTAATCTGTATGGATATGATGTGAACCCCTACAGCCTGATATAGGTGAACTTTGGAAATTGGATAAACCAATATCCATATTCTTCGATCAGTTCTTGATCCTCTTTCGATATTCTTTGTTGAGTCCTCCACTGAAGAGTTCTGGCTATGTGCATGGTGAAGGCATCGTTCACCCTTTTGTAGCTGGAGATACTGCTCAGGTGCAATTGTGGGCAAGCCTCGTGAATTTTGAATTGTTCTGGACCACACCCAATTGGCTCCTTATAGGTTATCCCTCTGTACTTAGTCATTCGAGCCAGCATCTATATCACGTATGAGTTCATGTAGAACATTTTAGTTCTCCTCAGGTTCCTGAATTGCTCATCCAAATTGTCACTTATCATTCTTGGCCAGTCAACGCATTCCTTCCCTTCCATTACAATCTCGATGTAGTAAAACATCCATGGCTCGAAGATGTATGATTGAGAGCTTCCATTCACCCAACTGAGCATCATTATCAAATCACAATATTCCTGCTTCACATCATCCAAGATAATCTGCTTGGGAAGCTTAGTACAAGGAGGCCTAGGCTTCTACATCCAAATAGAATTCATCATCCCGACACACCTCTCAAAAGAAGAGGCGTACATCCTTTCAACTCTTTCCTTCGTTTTGTATGCCATCCTGTCGGAAGTAGGAATTCCAAACACCTCTCTGATGGCTTCAGGTGTGAGATTGGCAAACAATTTGCCATCAGGAGAAACAATGGTCCCTCGTTCCAGCCTATAACAATTGGCACACTCCATGATCAACTCTGGACACCGGATGGCTGGTGGAAAACCAATAGCTACATAGAGTCCACTTTTCATAATCTGATTTGCTGTGACTGATGGAGGGTGGCCACCTAGCCCGTACATTCGACCTCTGAGTGCTCTGAGGCTGTATGAACCAAGATTTGTATCACTCAACTCTCCCAGCTTCAAGGTAAACTTGGATTCAGGAAGAAATGTCTTGCTCAGCTTCTTAATCACCGCTTGCCTAGACACATTGGCTTTGCTTGATTCGACGTTGGCAGCCTTGCCTACAGCTTTGTTGATCCTGCCTGCTTCAGCCATCCTGCTAAATAAAAGATACGCATTAAAATTCAAACTCAGAAAATAAATAACCTCGCGATGGCCAAAATATGGAGTAAACTTCGAAAAAGAAGAGCCTTCAACATTAAAATTTCGAACTTCAAACCTCAACACTCTTTTCAGCAGTATAACTTCTGGCACTTAGAAAAATTTCACCCAAGCTTGCTGATTTGACTTGCTCACTTCAGCAGCTTCACCTCAACACTTTTCTTTTCACTCCCAGAGCCACAACTTCGTACTTGCAACTGGTGAGAATAAAATAAAAACTTTGTGGCTTAAATAATTGTGTGAGGGAGTTTATTTTAGCAAGTTCATTAAATCTCTCCTTCCACTACTTGGAAATTTCTAACTTTGGAGAGGAGATGTGTAATGTCCCCATTCTTTCGCGAGCATCAAAGTCAATGGATTAGCCTATTATGTCGATCCTCGTAGGCTAATGGTTCTGGATAGAGGGTCACTTGATCGGGCACTTGGTCGGTAAAATGCAGTAATAGTATCCGGAGCTTGGTGACATGGTGAATTTGCGCGTTTGGCGTGTAATTGGAGCTTAAATTATTGATCATCACCACTTATGTCACTTTCTCAGGCTTAGGGACCATGTGTCTATATTTTAAAGGGGTCACTTTCTATTTTGCTGTTACTATTCATCCCTAAAGTGAAAAAAAGAAATAACTTAAGTGAATAGTGATTTTTTAATGAATAGTGTTTCAAAGTGAAATTATAAAAGACCTTGAGAAAGTTCGACCCATTCATGCTTGGATATGTTTGTTGAATGAAACTTGGAAGTGTGGAGATTGTGGAAGAAGGAAAACTAGGGTTTCCTGATTTCAGCAGTGGGTAAGCCTGGTGGGGCTTTGTTCTTCGTTTTCAGGCTACTTGACGGTGTGAAAGACCACCCTAAAGTTGCAGATCTGAGTTTAGTGGATTCATTTGGATGCTTCATTGGAGTCATATTTTGCTGTTTTCAAGTGTTTGAAGTCATCTATTGGAAGGGTATTTGCTGTTAGAGGCTCCATTTGCCATCTCGAGGGTGTGTTTGCATTTTGTGAAGACTTTGGAGCTGATTTTTAACAGCTACAGCCAGCCGCACTTTTTAAGGGTTTGATTTGCTCATAGAAAATAAAACGCCTTTGTTTTGTGGCTGCCATCACTTCAAAAGGGGGCGCACCTGTCACTAGAAGACTTTCCATCCGTTATTAGGTGGGAGAAGTTCGTAATTTATTTTGTATGAGCATTTGATTGGGCGCGGGTACTGTAGCAGTCACTATTCACAGTGTTGTTTTGGCTGTAAGTTAAAATCTATGGCATATGATGCATATTGTTGAAATCTGATGTAAGTTATATCTCTGATGCAATCTATTATGTACGAAGAAAGTATCTTGGCAATTAAATTTGAGTAATTATTTGAGTTGTCATAGTAGTTAGTACATCTTGAGTTTCCATTACATGCATATGCTTGTTAAATTCATGTGTATCATTGGCATCAATCATCAAAACACGAAAAACATAAAAGAAACAAACACACAAACACAAATCAGACCTACAAGCACCGTGAAATTATCGAAGCGGAGTGTGGTTCATCACAGTGGTATCAGAGCAAACCTTTCCAGCCACCTTGTGTTGGTTACAAAGAAGAGAAAATTCTAGATTAAAATTGGGGGTTTGAGTCAAATCTAGTTTGGCTCATCACAAGATGGGTGAGTTGTCACCCAGACGAATCCCAGTCGTCATAAAATTTTCCTTCGTTGAAGATTCTTTCCCATGCAAAATTCGAATTTTCCCATTTTAACTACCTGTAACACTTTGTTATCTTAAATATTTATGGGGAAATTATCCAACCCGTTTAAAATCTCCAACATTTAAAATTTTACCCCTTTACATGGGCGTACTTCATCATCATCTTGCTTGCCAAGTGCATATCACATCTTGAGCTTCATATTTCTTCCCTTAGAAAAATTTCTCACAAAACTTTATCAAGGCGTATAATACCTCCTATAAGTTTGGGTGCATTTTGCCTTCATGTATTTATTTTAACTTGCCTTAGACAAATCTCTCATGTATTTCCACCCATGGGCGCTTTTACCACCTTGTGTGTGTTAGACGTATCATTCTCATGTTCTAAGCACCTCTTAACATCTTGCCTAGGACGCACTTTGATGTTGGTGTGTTTGGTGTTAGAAATCTCAACTTGGGTGCATTTGAGAGAAGGTTAGCTCATTTTCGTGCCTTAGAAAATTTCTCTTACCTCCTCTCAAGGGCGCATTTGGAGCCTTGTTGTTTTGATTTTCCTCAAAAGATTTTCATGTGTCCACTCCTCCTAGGGCACATTTCATGTCCTCTTCTCTTAGGGCGCACATAGACCCATGTGATTTCGTCTTCAATGCCTTAGAAGATTTTCTTCATCTTCTACTTCCTCTTGGGCGCATTTCCTCATGTCTGGTTTGGGCGCATTTGAAGGGTTGAGCTTTCCTTTTCTTTCCTTAGACAATTTTCCAGCTCTCTAGTAAGGCGCATTTCCTTGGGTGTCATTTCATGTTAATGCCTTAGAAAATATTCTCACCTTAAGGGCGCATTTGGCTATGTATGTGCTAGGCGCATATTGAGGGGTGAGCTTAGGTTTTTGTGACTTAGTCAAATTTCTCAATCATCTGACTTTCTCCCTAGAGCGCATTTGACCCCTCTTGCTTCTTATCTCAATGCCTTAGAAAATTTCATCTCTTCCTTGTGGGCGCATTTCACCTCTTGTCCCAAGGCGCATATTGAGGGGTGTCCTCCCATTTTTCATGACTTAGAAAATTTTATCTTCTTGAGAGTGCATTTCATAGGGTCTTCTTTGTGTTGAGGGCGCATTCTAGAAGGGGAGCTCATGTTTATGACTTAAATAAATTTCACTCAACTTCTTCAAGGGCGCATTTAAGGGGTTCTGCTTATGTTTCTCTTTTGCCTTAGAAATTTCTCCATGATGGGCGTATTTGAGACCTTGCTTCATGGGCGCCTTTGAAGGGGAGTAATCTCATTATTTTTTCCTTAGAAACCTTTTACTCAACTTCTTCTTAGGGCGCATTTGGACCCTTGTGCTTGGAGTTTGTGCCTTAAACAAATCTTCTCCATCTCATACTCCTTGGGCGCATTTGAAGGGGCTAGCTCCACATCTCATGCCTTAGAAAATTTTGTGCATCTCCTACTCCATGATGGGCGCATTTGACCTCTCATCAAATCTTTCTTGCCTTAGACAAATTATTCCATTTTGAGGGCGCATTTAGGAGGGTCTTCTTTTATTTTTGCCTTAGAAAATTTTCTTAACTTCTTCCCCTAGGGCGCATTTGGAGGGGTGTGCTCACATTTTCTTTTGCCTTAGAGAATTTCTTACCCAACCTACTCATCTTGGGCGCATTTTACCCTTTGTAATGTCCCCAAAATTTGGATGTAGTGATTTAGTTATTTAATATTGCCCAAGCCTTTAATTATATCTAAAAGGGGGGATATTAAATAATTAGTTAAATCAACTTTATAAAGTGAGTATGTGGAAATGTTCTTTAAGTGTCTTATGAGTTATGAAATATTTAAAAATATCACTTTATAAAAAAGGGGTCACCTTTGTCATGAGGGAGAAAATACAAAAAGGAAGAAAATCACATTCAATCGCACCTTTGAAAACATATTTTTCTCTGGCATACAGCGAACATTCCTTGACGGGGGTTTGGAGCCCTAAGCTCTTGTTTCGGCTGTGAGATATCAGCCCTAGCAAGATTTCGAGTGCTTACAGGTTGCATTTTTTGTGAAGTGGATTTTGGGATGAATGGAAGTAAAAGATGTTACCATCTCAGATTTTCGTGATACCTTTCCACTGGAGTTTTGGCTACAACTCTTGAACGATTTTTGGTAAAGACATGGCGCAAATGACAATGCTTCTTACCATGAATCCCTAGGCGTTGTGAAGGGCACTCTTTAAAACATTTTCAGGTCAAGATTTGAGGAATCTGGGCGAGTTGAAGCAAGAACGCGTTTCTGCAGATGGTGACGCCTTGTTCTCAGTTGTAAGAGGGCCGTGGTAAGTGCTGTGTGGATCTAAGGGAGGCGTTTGGGGTATTCTCAACCAGATATACCATCATTTTGGAGAAACGTCCATCAAAGAGTTAGATACAAGTGCTGTTCGTGATTCTTTGGGATTGCACATGAGGACGACTTTGTATCTTCCAGTCTGAAAACGAACTTCAACCAGGTCTGAGCCTTTTCTAGCATTACGTTTGGAAGATGTGGGACTGTATGTGCACCTGTCATTTCTTAGTAGGGCCTCTGTTGTCAGTCGAATCTGGGTTGTTATATGTAATGTTGAAACTATAAACTCAGAAAAAAGTGCTCTTAAATTGCTGTTACAGTCATTAAGACATTTCTGTATAACTTTCAGCATTCTCTAAGGAGTTGTGCCTTGCATAAACTAACTGTAGCATTGGGGTATGAAGGGAAAAAGCATTTTCCATAGTCCTTATCAGTTGTGTCATTGCTGATAATATCTTGTGTTAAGACCTCTTCTCAGTCACTTGACTATTTCTGAGTTGGGATAGTACTGTATAAATCCATTGAAATCATTAGGAAAGCTGACAATGAAATTCTGAGCAATATGGTTAATATAAAAATGCTGTAAGTAAAATCTAGGTGGCTGTATGTAATTCTTAGACATTGTAAAACTAGAAAAGAGGCATTTTAGTTGCTGTGATAATTTTAATGCTGTCGTTAGAACTGTAGTATTGTAAGAATGTTGTTGCACATATGCCGTCAATCTTGTTTCCTTTGCGTATGCTAATATTACATGTGGTTTATCTGAACTGACATTCAAAATGAGCTCCCTTCAAATCAAACAAGCAATCAGAAAATTATAACAGCATACAATCAGTTCACGCATCAGAGGTTTGCCAAAATTCAAGGGGTCAATATAGAAGATTTAGAGCAAAATTTGCACGGCTCATTTCAGTGGTATCAGAGCCAATAATCCTGCCAGCCTGTTGGGTGGTTTGGGTTTAGTCTCAGCGAATCAGAAATTTCAGTTGTGAGTCATGGATGACATAATATTTGCTTATGAAGAGTACCTTACACTTCCGCAAGAGCTCAGGAATGACCTTCCTTTCTTCGGCAATTCAAAGGTAGCTATGATGGAACCATTGATTCAACAAACTATTTCTTTGAAGGAAAGAGGGGAATCCATTTCAAAGGGTTCCACATTTCACAACAAAAAGGAGCAACACAATATATCTACAGGTGACAGATCTCGAAGTCTCTATGATGAATTTTCTGCAATTATTGATCAGCCTATAATTGATCCTAAGGAGAGCAAAAATCAGATTTGCATAGAGAAAAATGTTGAGCACATGACACTTTGTGATGACTTCAAGATTGAAGAAGAACACGTAGAGGGGTGTGAACAAGTGAAGAGGCATGATTTAGGAAGTTATGTTTGGGTATCTAGCTTTCATCACAAGGTTCATAAGTTTCCTCTTTTAGAGAACCCCTTGAAGGCTCAAATCAGAGGTGGTACTGGGCACACACTTCATGGATCAGCCACTAGAGTTATAGCTGCACATGTAAAGGGAGACGTAAGTGATTCCGTTTGGATTGAACATACATTCTACACCATGGAGAAACATTTTTCAAGGTTATATGAGGCTTCATGCCTTAGAGAGTGGATTGTGGAGACCAAGAGATGGCCTAACAAGAAAATCCTACAGTTTGATAATGTTTGGTATGTTATGGACCCAACACCATGGAGTTGGATGGGAGAAAAATTCATTTCAGCTAAGGACGTGAATGTAGGGAGCAATTTGGTGACAGCTATGGCGGCTAGAAGAGCACATAACTTTCAGCTGGGCGCACCTCTTATACCTACATTCAAGGAGGGGCAACCTATCTATGAAGAAGATACAAGGAAAGAGAAGGAAGGTACCTCAGAAAGACATAATCACAATTTTGATCTTGTTAAAAGGATCCGGCGATTGTGTGATGGGTGGACTATAAGAGCTAATAAGGCCAAGGTGGTTGCTGCCCAAGCAAGACAACACTTACAAGAAGTCAAGGAAGAATGCGTGGATGTTGAGTATACAAGGGAAGAACTTCTTAAGGTAAGCCCGCGTGAAGCGCATGTTGAGTTGATAAAAGAAGGCTATTTACAAATAGCTAGAGACAGAGACATGGCTGTCCAATTGGTGAGAGATCAAGATAGAGAGATTGTTGATCCTTGTTTACTTTTGAATGGGCGTAATCACTCTTTTCACAATTTAGAAAATCAGTCCTTTATAGCAGCTACTCCTAGGGTACAAGATGACAAGGTAAATGGTGTAGGAGTTGTACAAGTTGAGGAAAGGATTGAAGGATCATACAATAAGGCACCTTGCAGCCTAGTGACATTTAGTGATGAAGACTTCTTTGAGCCACTTCCACCCCTAATCACTTGGGAAGAAGATGAAACAAATCAAGACTTGATGGTGTTTGGTGACTACAACGTAAGCATAAAAGGGGTATCCAAAGATCTGATTTGGGACAGCAATATTCTTCCTCATTCTTATGAGATTGCTACTCTTACACATGGAGGAACTTGTGAAAATGAGTCTACAAGTGTTGGTACACAAAGTGTAAGTGTTGGGCTTGAAATTTTCAATGGAGATGCACTTGTGAAGCTTGAAAACATGGCACAAGGATATGACAGGTATTCCGATTTTTATAACAGCTGTCCTATTCCTTCACTCCACGATGAGGTAACGAGTTCACATAAGGATGATAGTACCATAGAGTTTTCTATGGATGGTGCTCAAAAATTGGGCGTTGAAAATGGATTTTGTGTTGTAAATTCAAGTCATAAGAATTCTGATTTTGTATATCAGACTTGGGAGGATGTGGAAAGGACACAAATTTGGTGTGATATATGGTCACAAAGGGCCAAGGGGGCTAAGTTAGTGGCTGCTCTTGAAAGACAACATCTTCAACGAGTTAAAAAACAAGCTCACCACTTATATCAAGAAAACCAACAAAGGGAGGCTTATCTTAAATCTCTCTTTCGAAAGGATGATGTTACTGAGGTTGAACATGTCATGGACAAGCCTCTTATGACAGCCAAACACAATGAACAAATGAATTTATATGAATCAGAAATGTCATGTTGGTCACATGTTTGTAGTGATGAAATTGATGAGACATATCATTTGGATGGGTTAGTGAAAACTTCAAGCATGATGGAACAGGATAGGAGAATATCTACATGTTTTAACACATGGATGGATGAGGATAATTCAAAATTTTCAGTTGTTGACCATTTCCTTCGTGGAGTTGATGATTTTGTTCTTGACATCCATAGTGGACCAGCCACTCAGGAGTTTCCTTTGAGGGGTGTTGAAGACATGCATAACTCATCTTTGGTTATGTCATTGATTTATTATGATATTGTTTCTACTTTGGTTGGTACTGAAGCAGCCTGCATAGGTCATGGTAATTTATGTGTTGCATCGCAGCTTAGGAATGAATTTAAACACTTGGGAGCAGTTGATTTAGAGCAGTCCCAAATGTTGAGTGATGTTTGGCTAGGAAGGGCAAAGCAAACCAAGTTGTTGGCTCAACAAGCCAAGCTACAACATATTCACGATATGCACCATTCTTTAGATGATGATGATCAAAGGTTGACTAATTCAGAAAATTCAGTTGTTGAGTATTTGCTGGATAGTGATAATGATTTTGTGGAGGACATTCCTAGTGGGCCATCCACTCAAGGGTTGTCTTTGATGAGTGTTGATGGCATATATGCTACACCTTTGGGTTTGTCACCTATTTCTCATGGCATGACAGCGATTTATTTGTTGACTAGTGACTTCATATTCATAGATTCATCATGGTTTAGTGACTGCCCTAGTTGGATTCACATTGCATTTTCTGACTTCTCGTGCTCTACACTGGCTATTCAGTTTCTTGGGAGTGTGTGGAGGCATGTTTATTTGATGGGCATTGAATATTTGATGGATTTCCTCAGTACGTATGGGTATGTTGACACCTATGATTTCATTTAGGTTGCCGACATGAGTTACAACAGTGGTATTTGGTGGCCTAGTGGGTTGATCCATGTACACATGGGAGATTTGAGCACCAGGCTCCACTTCGGTACCTTGGGGATCGACATTGGTTAGTTTTATCAAAAGAAGGTGGGTTTTCCTAGGCCTTGCACGTTGGATTTTGGTTTTGGTCCAACTTCTTCTCAGGAGGTTGTTGACATTCATGATGAGACCCTTCTTACTCCTGAAGAACCAACTCTTCTAGTTGTGAATTGTGAGCCTTCTACTAATGATGACATAATTAGATGGGATACACATGACTACTCTAGTATTCCATTAGCACGGGTAGGAGAGTTTCACTACGATGGCATTAGGAGCTGTGCTCACCAGTTTTCTTTCAACCCACATGCACAGAATTTGATGACATTGGAGACACAGAGAGATGGGCTGAATAAGGGACATGCAGATTCATTTTGGTATGGCATGCTTCAGATTTCAGATGATGAGTCCAAGTTTGATAGGTCTCTCACTTTGATTTTCCCAGTTGGATGTCTCCAACAACAGGCGTTTGAGACTCGGTTTGATTGGACTCTAGGGGTTATCAGAGTGGTGCAGCAGAATTCAGTTGGTGTTGGTGGGCTTCCAACTTATCCAGGAGATCCAGGTATGATATCTGAGGTGTATCAACACAGTGCTTGGAGTTGGCATGACAAGGTTGATTTACATAGTTGGGATCTAGGAATTTCATCGTGGGATGGTTGCTTTCATCAGTTGACACAGAGTGACAGTATCTTGGGTTCCAGTTGCCTACAGAGACTATGGATTAGCACATGTTGCAGGATCACTTGGGATCCAAGTGGTGGCTGGACAGGAGCAGTTGGTTTTTCATTTTGGCTCCAGATGCTGTGGCGGTTGAGTTGGTTTGTAGTTGCGGATTGCTTGAGGGCAAGCAATCTTTGGAAAGGGAGGACTGTAATGTCCCCAAAATTTGGATGTAGTGATTTAGTTATTTAATATTGCCCAAGCCTTTAATTATATCTAAAAGGGGGGATATTAAATAATTAGTTAAATCAACTTTATAAAGTGAGTATGTGGAAATGTTCTTTAAGTGTCTTATGAGTTATGAAATATTTAAAAATATCACTTTATAAAAAAGGGGTCACCTTTGTCATGAGGGAGAAAATACAAAAAGGAAGAAACTCACATTCAATCGCACCTTTGAAAACATATTTTTCTCTGGCATACAGCGAACATTCCTTGATGGGGGTTTGGAGCCCTAAGCTCTTGTTTTGGCTATGAGATATCAGCCCTAGCAAGATTTCGAGTGCTTACAGGTTGCATTTTTTGTGAAGTGGATTTTGGGATGAATGGAAGTAAAAGATGTTACCATCTCAGATTTTCGTGATACCTTTCCACTGGAGTTTTGGCTACCACTCTTGAACGATTTTTGGTAAAGACATGGCGCAAATGACAATGCTTCTTACCATGAATCCCTAGGCGTTGTGAAGGGCACTCTTTAAAACATTTTCAGGTCAAGATTTGAGAAATCTGGGCGAGTTGAAGCAAGAACGCGTTTCTGCAGATGGTGACGCCTTGTTCTTAGTTGTAAGAGGGCCGTGGTAAGTGCTGTGTGGATCTAAGGGAGGCGTTTGGGGTATTCTCAACCAGATATACCATCATTTTGGAGAAACGTCCATCAAAGAGTTAGATACAAGTGCTGTTCGTGATTCTTTGGGATTGCACATGAGGACGACTTTGTATCTTCCAGTCTGAAAACGAACTTCAACTAGGTCTGAGCCTTTTCTAGCATTACGTTTGGAAGATGTGGGACTGTATGTGCATCTGTCATTTCTTAGTAGGGCATCTGTTGTCAGTCGAATCTGGGTTGTTATATGTAATGTTGAAACTATAAACTCAGAAAAAAGTGCTCTTAAATTGCTGTTACAGTCATTAAGACATTTCTGTATAACTTTCAGCATTCTCTAAGGAGTTGTGCCTTGCATAAACTAACTGTACCATTGGGGTATGAAGGGAAAAAGCATTTTCCATAGTCCTTATCAGTTGTGTCATTGCTGATAATATCTTGTGTTAAGACCTCTTCTCAGTCACTTGACTATTTCTGAGTTGGGATAGTACTGTATAAATCCATTGAAATCATTAGGAAAGCTGACAATGGAATTCTGAGCAATATGGTTAATATAAAAATGCTGAAATCTAGGTGGCTGTATGTAATTCTCAGACATTGTAAAACTAGAAAAGAGGCATTTTAGTTGCTGTGATAATTTTAATGCTGTCATTAGAACTGTAGTATTGTAAGAATGTTGTTGCACATATGCCGTCAATCTTGTTTCCTTTGCGTATGCTAATATTACATGTGGTTTATCTGAACTGACATTCAAAATGAGCTCCCTTCAAATCAAACAAGCAATCAGAAAATTATAACAGCATACAATCAGTTCACGCATCAGAGGTTTGCCAAAATTCAAGGGGTCAATATAGAAGATTTAGAGCGAAATTTGCACGGCTCATTTCACCCTTGGTGATTTTCATCTTCCATGCCTTAGGCATTTTTGCATCTGGAGTGTTAAGGAAACCTCTAAGGGTGAATCTTGAATACTTAGCCAATTTTGACTGGCTTGCCCTCACTTTCTATTTTTAGCAACTTTTGAAGCCTTTGTGCTTTTCGTGGATTTTCAACTTTTCCAAACTTGAAACTCGTTCATCCTGCTCTTCATGGCTTGATTGACCTGTTCACACCAGTCTTTTGCGTGCACCTACTATTTTAGGCCTTGTTCTAGAAGTGATTTACTAAAAATATGAAATATTCCGAGCCAATTTCTTTTTATTTTTTCAATGCAATTACAAACAACATGCACCCGTTAGGGTTATCAAATAACTAAACAATGCAGGATTCAACTCTAACCAAGGATGTACACCAGGATTCCAAGATGGGCAAGGTTTTAGCATGTGGTCAGAGGATCTCAATGCAATGCATGAACTGAAATAACCCTAACCAAGAATGCGCCAAATGACGGCGTGCATATGGTCAGAGGATCCCTATCGATTACAATGCTGAAAGTAAACTCAACACCAAGTATGTGCTACCCAATCCAGAATGGAAATGAGGCGAACATATGGTGGAGATGTAAGAAATACAAATGCAACTTCATAATATAAATAGGCGGCAAGCCAGCCTCTTCCACTTATTCAGTGGGTATTACAACATGAATAGAAAGATGAGCTGAAATGCTGACAGTACTACTGTTCAGCTTACAATATAAGAGTTTGTCTGTTAAAGCACAAGATAAGAATGTTCACAATGCTGCAACAATGTATAATGTTATCCTTAATGCTCTCAATGTCTTTCCCTTCCAAAACCTAACTCAAATGATGGACTCTATGCAAGCTGTCATGACTAAACAAGGACTGAAATTACTCAACCAGCAATACAGAAACTTAATGAAAAGCTCATAACTCACCCATTTCTCACTCAAATTGCATGAAATCTGATGCAAAGTACTCCTATAATGAAGGCGCCCAAGATGACAACAGAAAACTGACCCAAAATGCTGATATTTATTTTTGGCACGAATTCCAATGAAACCCCAAAAAGGTACAGCTGCAAGGAGGGGCGATTTTGACTTATAAAATTGAAGACTTCATAAAAAAATCCCAAACTTCACAGAGAGGGGCGCCCTTGTCTAGCAAATGCATGGGTAAACTATCCAGACCCAGAATAAAATCACACAAGGACTTATGAGACAAAACTCCAATCTGCAACACAAAACAGCAACTCCAGATTTTTTTGATTATTTTGCAAATATAAGGATTACAATGAAGAGTCAACAGCAACAAAGCAAACTCACTACAAAATCATTCAAAAACAAGCAAACCTCTCCACTAGGTGCTATCTCTCAAGCACGAAGTCGAGCCAAAGCTAAGAGGCATTCATTCCTCGAAGCAGTCCAGCACCATTTCGGCAGCATAACATTACTCAAGATATCAGATAATCCAAATGAAGACCCAAGACCTCCTTTTATAAATTTGTGAAGACTCTCCAGAAACTTCTAGAAACCCTAACTTTTCAAATTTGAAATAACTCCATTTCCCTCCAAAGATGGCGTCCCTTTTTCTTCAAGGTAAATTTGACTTTAATTTAAAAATAATCTCCTCCACAAGATGGGCGTCCATTTTCAAGCATTGTTTTTTGAACCTTAGAAAATATTGAAATATCTCCATGAGGCGCCACCCCTCAAAGTCCCCCTTTTAAGAACAACTTAAAGTTGTTTCACTAGGCCAAGGGGTCACAATATTAAAATATAACTTTAAAATATAACATTTTTAAATCAACTGGACTTATCTCACCAAAAAATGCTTCCCAAGGTCAAGACTGATCAAACCAACTGGACTGACTGAAGATGAGAGCCAACCGTGCCGAGGCCAACAAGACCACTGCCAGAAATAGAATTTACTAAAAATAGTAAATTCATGAAGGTGCTCGGAATGCCAAGAAAATCACATCACCGCGAAGCTCACGGAAAACCCAGAAGGAATCCGCAGCTCAATCACCAATTCACAAGCAAAAGCAACGTCGAAACATGAAACCCTAATTTCACCCCCGAGTAGCCTACGGGTCTCCAGAATAGGCCAACGATCAACAGAAAAGATCATGCTCGAGAAGGGGACATTACAGTCCGCCCTCCCCAAGATTGCTTGTCCTCAAGCAATCGCAAGCCTGGATGCTGCAGAATCTCATCATTCTCCCAAGTCGCATCCTCCATAGGCAAGTTCTTCCACTTCACCAAATACTCTCTGATTGTTCTTTTTCTCAAAGAACGCTCTCTGGAATCAAGAATCTCTTCTGGAATCAAGACTAACTGTCCTTCTTCATCCAAAGGTGGCAACTGTGATGAAGCAACAACATTATGTCCAAGTTCCTTCTTGAGGCGAGACACGTGGAAGACATTGTGTACTCTGCTATTCGAAGGTAGCTCCAACTCATAAGCTACTGCTCCAACCTTTCTGATAACTTGGAATGGCCCATAGAAGCGAGGTTTGAGCTTCTCAGCTCCACTCTTCTTGAGAGAAGACTGTCTATAAGGTTGCAGTCGAAGATAAACCATATCTCCAACCTCAAAAGAGCGCTCAATACACCATTGATCAGCGTACATTTTCTGCTGATTCTGTGCAATTTGAAGGTTGTTCTTCAAGGATTTCAAGATATCCTGACTCTGCTGCAACAAATCCCTTGCTTGAGGGGCTTTGCCATCACCAAACACCAAATCAGAAAAGCTAGGAGCCTCATAACCGTAAAGAGCCATGAAAGGTGACATAATTATTGACATGTGAAAAGAAGAGTTGTAACAATACTCGCCTATGTGAAGCCATTTCACCCATGCTCTTTGCTGCTCCGAAACATAGTTTCTCAAATAACCTTCCAACCATTTGTTCACTATCTCTGTTTGTCCATCGGTTTGAGGGTGATAACTAGTGCTTGGAGTAAGCACTGTACCACTCATCCTGAAGACTTCTTGCCAAAAAGTGCTTAGGAACTTGCTGTCCCTATCACTCACAATGTTTTTCGACAACCCATGCAACCTAAACACCTCATGAAAAAACAAATCTGCAACTTGTGCATCTGAAAACGAGCTAGTGATGGCAAAAAAGTGAGCAAACTTTGTTAATCTGTCCACTACAACATAGATATAATCCTTGCCTTGGACCTTAGGCAACCCAGTGATGAAGTCCATGGATATGCTTTCCCATTTTTGATTGGGAATGGGAAGAGGTTGCAGTAGACCAGCTAGTAGAGTATGCTCATTCTTGTTCATTTGACAAGTGGGACACTCCTGAATGTAGCGTTGAACTTCCCCTTTCAGCCCTTTCCAAGAAAATTTTCCCGAATCTGCCTATATGTCTTGAAGAACCCCTGATGACCAGTAAGTGGAATATCATGAAATGTCAACAAAATCTTCTTTCTGAGCTTAGAATCAGCCACCAAAAAGATTCTACCCTTGTAGTGTATCAGCCCTTCAACAACCTTGTACCTTTCGTCATGAAAAGTACCCTCAATGATATTGGTTGCAAACTGATTTTTGGCATAATTAGCAAGCAACATGTCCTTCCAATCAGCAGTAAGCTCGCACAATGAGCTCAAATGGGGTCTCCTAGATAGAGCATCAGCCACAATGTTGTTTTTTCCTTTGACATACTCAATGTCAAAATCGTAAGCTTGAAGCTTACTCACCCACTTTTGTTGCCTCTCGTTCAAATCCTTCTGATGCATGAAGTGCTTGAGACTATTGTGATCAGTCTTGACCACAAACTTGCTTCCCACCAAATACTGTCTGAACTTAGCTAATGCATGCATAATGGCAAGCATTTCCTTGTCATAGATGGAGTAAGTCCTTTCAACACCTCTTAGTTTTCTGCTCTCAAACACAATGGGATGTTTGTCTTGCATCAAAACAGCCCCAACTCCTTCACCGGATGCAACACACTGTAGCTTGAAAGGCTTGGAAAAATCTGCAATAGCCAAAACCGGACAAGAGCTCATGATCCTCTTAAACTTATCAAAAGTAGTTTGAGCCTTTTCTGACCAACAAAAAGCCCCCTTTTTCGTAAGGTCAGTAAGAGGAGCAGCATTCTGTGAGTAGCCCTTCACAAATCTTCTGTAAAATCCACAAAGACCTAAGAACCCTTTCAAATGAGTCAAGTTCTCAGGAGGTGGCCAATCAACAATTGCCTTGATCTTTTTCAGGATCAACCTTCACTCCTTCAGCATTGATTATGTGGCCAAGGTAAAGTAGCTCCTTCATTCCAAATTCACATTTGGATTATTTGGCAAACAAGCTCTCTGATTCTAGGATGCTAAAGACTTCCTCCAAGTGCTTGAGATGTTCTTCCCATGTCTTGCTGAAGATCAGAATGTCATCAAAAAATATCAATACGAACTTCCTCAACTGCTTCTGAAAGACTCTGTTCATACAAGACTGGAAGGTAGCAGGAGCATTAGTCAACCCAAATGGCATGACTAAAAACTCGAAGTGGCCATAGTGACATCTAAATGCTGTCTTCTCAACATCAGATCCTCTCATCCGAATCTGGTAGTAGCCTGACCTCAAATCAATCTTTAAAAAGAACTTGGCTCCATGTAGCTCATCAATGAGCTCATCTATCCTCGGAATGGGATATCGATTTTTGATGGTGCTTTGATTCAAAGCACGATAATCCACACACATGCGGATGGTACCATCCTTCTTCACAAGAACAACTGCTGAAGCGAAGGGGCTCTTGCTTGGACGAATGAAGCCCATCTCCAAGAGTTCCTTAATGTTTTTCTCAATCTCATCCTTCTGCTTCTTAGGGTACCGATATGGAGTTGTAATAACTGGCTTAGCTCCTTCCTTGAGCTCTATGACATGCTCTGAACCCCGTTCAGGAGGTGGTCCAGGAGGTAGATCAACAAACACTTTGTTCTTCTTGGTGAGTAGAGACTGAATATCAGGAGGATAGTCTCTCTTTGTTTCAACCGGACTAGCAGGAAGAATCATACATTCCGCAGCCCACTCAACTTGATCATGACGAATCAGCCTTGCCATTCTCTTGAATGACACAATCTGGGGACCACCATTAGACATTCCTCTTAACACCACCTTCTTCCCATCGGATTGAAATTTGAGCTCCATGGTTTGCAGATTTAAGGAGATCTCTCCAAATGAACGCAGCCATTGAATGCCCAGGACGGCATCCGTATCTCCAATGCTGACCACATAGAAGTCATCCTTGACCTCATAATTGCCCAATTGCATAGACATGTTTGAAATCTTCTTGGTGCAAGAAATGTGGAACCCATCAGCAACCATAACCTTGAAGCCTTTGAAATCTTTTGTTTGCAGCCCCTTCTTTGCCACCACAACTTCATCAATGAAGTTATGCGTCGCTCCAGTGTCAATCAAAGCAACTATTTGCTGCCCCTTAATCATCCCTCGAACTTTGAAGGATTCATTTATTTGAAAGCTCGATAGTTGAGCCAAGGTACCTCCACTTCCTTTTTCATCTTCAGACTCTTCTGGAGCTCTTTCCACTTCGCTGTCATCAAAATCAGACTGCTGATCTGAAAAATCAAAATTACTTTCTTCAGCTGAATAGTATTCAATTTGATGAAATTTGACCCCCTTTGGGCAAACATGATCTTGGGACCATTTTTCTCTACACCGGAAACATAACCCCTTTCTTCTGAGTTCGTTAAGTGTCTCTGGATCCAATCTTGTGACATGAGGTTTATGCTGTTTGAACTCCTTATGATGAGGTCTTTGATGAGGCCTTTTTCCTTTATCCCCTTTGTGAAATGATGGCTTGGATTGAAACTTTGCTTTAGGAGCAGCCCACTCCATGTTTCTTGCTTTCTTCATTGCCTCCTGTAGGGAGGGTGGATCAAAAGCTTTAATCCAACCCTTGAGTGGCTCCATCAATCCTTCACTGAATAGGATCACCAAACGCCTCTCAGTGATTCCCGTGACCATGGCTGAAAGTCTCTGAAACTCAGCTATGTAGGCATCAACTGTGCCATATTGCCTAAGCTATGCCAATTCTCTGAAATGCACTTCAGGATCTTTTTTCTCAAATCTCTCTATGAGCCTATTGTTGAACTCATCATAGGTGGTGATAGACCCATGACCTAAGGTGACTAGGCCATGGTACCACCACTCATGCGCCACCCCATCTAGGTTTAGCGTAGCGAACTTAATTGCCTCTTCTTCTGCCATGGGTCTAAGAGCTAGATAGTTGTCTAACTTCTATATCCAAGCTCTTGCTGAACTATTGTCACTCCCATCAAAGTGTGGAAGCATAACCTTGTTGATAGCTTGATGCAAATCCCCATGTACTGTTGTTCTCCTTTGTTCATGGTGTCTTCCTTGTCCTCTATTCTTCCTTTTATGATCCATAAAATCATTGTAAGACATATCAACCTTAATTTCATCGGGAAGAGAATCATACTCAGCACGGCCGAGTCTCAACTGTTCCACAAATGATGCATTTTCTTCTGGATCAAGTTGAGGGTTTACTGGTGCCAAGAAGGTGGGTTTGAATGGCCTGGAAGAAATGTATGTACTATTTGAAGCAGGCTGAGCAGCATGTCCATCATGCTGGTTGGTGGCACTATGTTCTCCCCTATGTCCTGGATTACTCTGTGGAATTGGGTTCTGACCCACTTTCCCCATCATGAAAGATACCATATCCATTAAGGCATCCATCTTCCTCTCGAACCTCTTTCCCGAACTTATCGACCTTTCTCTTCCTTTCCCACTATCATCTCTATTACCACCTGATGTCCTCTCATTATCCCCCATTTCTGTTTCTTGAGAAGACTCCCAATGAGCCCTCAAAACCTTTGATGTTGTCTGACATTCTAGAGCCTGATGCCATTGAAACTGATTTGCAGCCTTCTTGTCTTCCCTTGCTAAGTATCTCTTTTCTCTGTCACTCATAAACGGTTTGTTTCACAGGATGGCAGGATGCGTGGCTCTGATACCATTGAAATATTCTGAGCCAATTTTTTATTTTTTTTTCAATGCAATTACAAACAACATGCACCCATTAGGGTTAGCAAATAACTAAACAATGCAGGATTCAACTCTAACCAAGGATGTACACCAGTATCCCAAGATGGGCAAGGTGTTAGCATGTGGTCAGAGGATCTCAATGCAATGCATGAACTGAAATAACCCTAACCAAGAATGCGCCAAATGACGGCGTGCATATGGTCAGAGGATCCCTATCGATTACAATGCTGAAAGTAAACTCAACACCAAGTATGTGCTACCCAATCCAAAATGGAAATGAGGCGACCATATGGTGGAGATGTAAGAAATACAAATGCAACTTCAGAATATAAATAGGCGGCAAGCCAGCCTCTTCCACTTATTCAGTGGGTATTACAACATGAATAGAAAGATGAGCTGAAATGCTGACAGTACTACTGTTCAGCTTACAATATAAGAGTTTGTCTGTTAAAGCACAAGATAAGAATGTTCACAATGCTGCAACAATGTATAATGTTATCCTTAATGCTCTCAATGTCTTTCCCTTCCAAAACCTAACTCAAATGATGGACTCTATGCAAGCTGTCATGACTGAACAAGGACTGAAATTACTCAACCAGCAATACAGAAACTTAATGAAAAGCTCATAACTCACCCATTTCTCACTCAAATTGCATGAAATCTGATGCAAAGTACTCCTATAATGAAGGCGCCCAAGATGACAACAGAAAACTGACCCAAAATGCTGATATTTATTTTTGGCACGAATTCCAATGAAACCCCAAAAAGGTACAGCTGCAAGGAGGGGCGATTTTGACTTATAAAATTGAAGACTTAATAAAAAAATCCCAAACTTCACAGAGAGGGGCGCCCTTGTCTAGCAAATGCATGGGTAAACTACCCAGAACCAGAATAAAATCACACAAGGACTTATGAGACAAAACTCCAATCTGCAACACAAAACAGCAACTCCAGATTTTTTTGATTATTTTTGCAAATATAAGGATTACAATGAAGAGTCAACAGCAACAAAGCAAACTCACTACAAAATCACTCAAAAACATGCAAACCTCTCCACTAGGTGCTATCTCTCAAGCACGAAGTCGAGCCAAAGCTAAGAGGCATTCATTCCTCGAAGCAGTCCAGCACCATTTCGGCAGCATAACATTACTCAAGATATCAGATAATCCAAATGAAGACCCAAGACCTCCTTTTATAAATTTGTGAAGACTCTCCAGAAACTTCTAGAAACCCTAACTTTTCAAATTTGAAATAACTCCATTTCCCTCCAAAGATGGCGTCCCTTTTTCTTCAAGGTAAATTTGACTTTAATTTAAAAATAATCTCCTCCACAAGATGGGCGTCCATTTTCAAGCATTGTTTTTTGAACCTTAGAAAATATTGAAATATCTCCATGAGGCGCCACCCCTCAAAGTCCCCCTTTTAAGAACAACTTAAAGTTGTTTCACTAGGCCAAGGGGTCACAATATTAAAATATAACTTTAAAATATAACATTTTTAAATCAACTGGACTTATCTCACCAAAAAATGCTTCCCAAGGTCAAGACTGATCAAACCAACTGGACTGACTGAAGATGAGAGCCAACCGTGCCGAAGCCAACAAGACCACTGCCAGAAATAGAATTTACTAAAAATAGTAAATTCATGAAGGTGCTCGGAATGCCAAGAAAATCACATCACCGCGAAGCTCACGGAAAACCCAGAAGGAATCCGCAATTCAATCACCAATTCACGAGCAAAAGCAACCTCCAAACATGAAACCCTAATTTCACCCTCGAGTAGCCTACGGGTCTCCGGAATAGGCCAACAGTCAACAGAAAAGATCATGCTCGAGAAGGGGACATTACAAAATAGTAAGTATGTTGAATGCGCTCAAATTTTACCAGTAGATTCCTCGAAGAATGTTGATCGCAGTGGGATACATCGGTTTTTAGTTTTTCTCGAGTTTTTCCCTTCATTTTAGGCTTAAAAGTAGGAAACCCTAATTTTGTTGCATGCACTTCTGTAGACCTTCGTTTGATGTCGTTTTTGCTGTGTACTGCTCTGTTCTGGAGACCGAAGATCTGTGTCTACTCGCGTGACATCACACCTGCCAAAGATGGACCTGCTAAAAATAGAAAGTTCTCATAATTCATTCAAATTTTCCATGCAAGTCGTTCGAGAGGGTTTAAACTCAATGACGTGATCAAAATTTCCAAAACCCTTGGGAAAAGCCCTAAACTGGGGGCACCTGCTAAAAATAGTAAGTTCTCAGAATTAGCTCGAATTTTGCAGGTAAGCACTTTGAAGGGTCTTGAATCTAATGCAACAGTTAGTTTTTCAAGAACCCTAGCAGAAAAACCTCAAATAGTGGACTTACTAAAAATAGCAAGTTGTCTACTTTCGCTCAAAATTTGCAGGTAAGTAGCTCAAAGGGCTCTAGACGTGATGTAGCAGTCATATTTTCGAAAGCCCTGAGAAAAAGGTCCCAAATTGAGTATTTACTAAAAATAGTAAATTGTTAGAATTCAATGAAATTTTAATGGGAACCTGCCTAAAGCCTCCTAATTGCAGTGTTAAGCTCAAATTTCAATTTGCTCACTCAAATTAACCCAAAACCAAGCCTGAAGAATAAAACCCTAATCTGTCAAAATGCACTCTAGACTTAGCCAAAGCTTCAAATTGGGCCAAAAGATGGGTACATCCCCAGAAAGATAGAAGGAACAAAGAGAGACAGCCGCAAAACCACCCAAAACCAAAGCCAAAAGACCCGAATGGGACAAAAATTAGGGGGGTCCCCATTTTGAATGGGGTGCTGTGTGAAAAGGTCACAACACCTCCCTACTTTGCCATTTGTTTATCAAAGGAATTTACGGCCAAAATAGAAGGATATCTATCATTTGATTGGTCTCATATGCTCTTTAAAACTAGGTATGGAACTGTTGGTTGGAAATTTTGTATTCTTGTGAAAGTATACAAAATAATGATTTCAACCACAGCACGTGAGATTAAACTCTCCTAATTTAGGGAAGGCTCCCCCTTTAACTAAACAAAACTGATATGGGTAGGACAGCAATCGTTCCTCTTATTTTAGGAAAGATTACGTTCTTCTCTCTTCACAGAAAAGAAACAGTATATGTGGATGAAACTTATTACAGCAGCTATGCAGTGAAATTAAGAAAGAGGAAATAAAGTTTCCTGAAAGCACAAAGACTTCCGTTACTTCCTCCGAGACGGGAAAACAACCAATAAGTGCAAAGTCTTGAGGAATGAGATCCTATCTACCCTTTTCAGAATGATTACTTAATGAATAATATACAACATAAAACAGCACAAAGTCTGTAACTACGATGTATCTTTTGATTACTCTAAATGAGAACTACTACGAGCACAAAGACTTATAATTCTTCTCAATTTCTAATACTAACTATGAATTCAATCTTCACATTTACAGCACAAAGACTGCAGATATTTAAATCGAATCTCTCTTCAGCAATATTCTACAATTCTCAAGTAGTCACAAAATGATGATCCAAAATGACATAAGAACATAAAGGATGCAAAATGAGAATTCAGCTCAAAGTCTGAAATTCCAACTTCTTGATATTACTTGAAAATTCACAATTATCAACTATAAAGCTCAAAGACTTTATGAGTATAAAATTCTGCAGAGTTTTCTTGCTTGCTAAAAAGATATAAATTACAATAGACCCCTCAAGTATTTATAGGAGGAAGGTCTGGAGAAAAAGGTGGGAGGATCTCAACAAACTTGAGAAAATCTCTCAACCGATAACTAATTGCAATTGACTTATTCAAAATTACAATCCAAATTGTGATTTGTTTTGTAAGATTTTACATGTAATTACATTTTTCAAAATTGCAAGGAAAGAACACTTGCAATTTGCAAAATTTGTTTTTACATATATTTGTCGAAAGTAAAAATACATAAAACAATCTAATGTTTTAATTTGTCACATTCCTATCTTTGAAAGATAAGAATTTGCTGATGATCATCTGCAATTCATTTGCATCGGGGCCCAATGTGTTCTTGGCTACTGCAACAGTCTTCAAGATTACATCAAAGTATCTGATTGTTGCAAGTCTATGTTCTTCATAAGAAGTTTGCATTTTCTCAAGGATTATCTGATGATTAATAAATTTGTGAATCAAATCCATGGTAAACTGCTCTGATTCCAATTGTTGATGAAGATTGGCTGCCATTTCTGTAGTAACTAAATCAGCTGCAAGTAATTCATCTTCTTGATTCAAAACTGTACAAGAGATTTTCTCAAAACTTGAAAGAATATCTTGCTGAACTTCATCATTCATTTCTAATGTGGCCTGGATATCTTTGATAAGATCTTGAATAACTAATGACTTATTCGTCATAAGTTCTTCAAATTCTATGTACTTCTCTCTGTTTGGTAAGATTGAATTACTGCATAGAATTTGTAACTTGACTTGATCTATCTCATGCTAGATTTTTAAATCCTTTTCAAGCGATTCCAAACTTTGCTTGAAGGCTTCCAAAGTCTGATTTAGCTTTATTTTTGCTATTCTGACATTGTTTAGAACTTGCAACGTCTTTTCAATCATTGGAATGCTTTGATCAATCAGCTGAGTTATCCATGAATCAACTACTTTGGCCTTTTGTGCAATTCTTTCTAATTGCCTAACTGATTCATTAGGAGGAGCTGCAGATAGAGAACCAACTGCTTCTGATGATCCAGTAATTCTTTGAATAACTGAAATTAGTTGATCATTGTCTTCTTTGAGCTTTTCCTTTTTGGCTAGAAGTTCATTATAGTTTTGTGCCAAAATTGTTACGGAACTCTGAGCATCTTGCATCATATTAGCATGAGTCTGCTTGCCCAATTCCACCCTAGTGAACGTGTAATCAGACACCTGCATCTCTTCATGTGGTTTATCAACAAGAGGTTCTGCAATCTCAGCATATTTCATTTTATTGCTGTCAACAAACACTTGTGAGACTATTTTTGCTTTCTTTGCAACCATTGGTTTTGATTTCTTCAATTTTTTGGAAATCAAAAATATCAGGAGATAGTGCTTGTTTCTTTCTTTTGGGAGCAATTGAATTCAACCATGGAGGAAGATCCAAGGTTGTCACATTTGAAATAGCAACTGCAGTCTCCGTAGAAATAGACTCAGTTTGTGTTACAACTAAAATTCTAGATGGTGCCTCAGTTTGTATAGCAACTATATTTTGCTCAGAAGACAAATTACAACTAGGATTAGCCATGAAACAATCAAAGCTCGCTACAGATGTATCTATCTCTGGGAGAGTTATTTCTGACATGGCTGGAAAGATTGGATTTGCATCAAAGATACTTTCCAAGTTATTGGGCAAGCTTCTCATGGGAGTATTCATTATCGACAAGGACTGATGACTAGTCTTTTGAGGTGGAATAGAAGGGACAAAAACTGTGGAGAAGGAATCAACATCACTGTCGATAGGGGACACAGGAGATATGGCTGATTCTGGTATTGGAGCTTCAATGTGAGGAGTTATCTCACTTAGAATGGTAGAGGTTTCAAGAACCTCTTCTTCTTCTTGCTGATCCAAAACCTGAATCTGCATTTGATTAACTTCCTTTCCCTTTAGTGTTTCTTTTTCCAATGGTTGTTCTGCAGCTCGGCTTACCTTCAACTTAATTCTAGTACCTGAAGAGGAAGCTCCTTCTTTTGATTTCTCTCTAATTTCTAACTTCAATCCCTTAGGACCAGCTGGATCATCTTCAGCCCTAACTTTGATTTTAATAGTCTTAACACCTATGCTTTTGAGCCAAGCGTTGGTGTTTGCCAAGACTGATTGAAATCTATCAAAGATAGAGACAGATTCCTTTTGAGACCACTGGATTGCAGGAATGGGCGCATTAGCAACTCCTTGTTCTTCATATTCAGGATCTAAAATCTGCCTATCATCAATTACTCCCTCTGGAACTAAGGTCAGATTCAGATCAATAATTTGCTCCAATGTAAGCCTGCAATAATCCATTCTGTATATATCTTTTTCTGTCCGGAGGTCTGCCCAAATGTCTTCAATGCGGTGCACATGAGTGAAGGCTCTTTTAATTTTGTCTTTCATCCTTCTATAATCAAAATCTATTCTGGCCTGAAATCTTTTCAATGTTATTTCCTGAAGTTCAGTTTCCATTGCTTTGGCTCTTGAAGAAGTTGTCAAAGAATACCTCCCAATTATCAATGGATTATGTGATGAAATACTGACTCCAGTCTTGTGTTGTGAAACTTGACGTGCATGCACTACCATTAGCTGCCTTCCTAGCTCCATTAGAATAATCTTATCTGTCGGATACCTTGGAAGCATATAAGGTTGGTCTTCAAAGCAGCCGACTCTCATATAAGTAAAGGTAGGAAATTGAAGAAACAAGCAGCCATACTCATTTACTTTATTCCAAGCTGCCTCAGATACCCTGTTGTTTACCAATGCTTTGTCAAATAAACACATAAAATAACCAAAGAAAGCATCTTGAACTCTTCTATAATGCGCTCGACTTGGAATAAAAGTCAGCTGATCATAATACTCCCATACAGGCACCAACGATCTGTCACCTTGAGGAGATAGGCCTGGAAAATGCCTCAATGAAGCTGCTATAGAAACCAAATATGAGTTCATATAGAAGGTAAGAGTGGTAGGGACTTGTGCAAGCTGTTCACACAAACTGTCACTGATTATTTCTCCCCAGAATATTGGATGCTGTGCTTTTCTAATAACCACCATGAACTTATACATCCAGTTTTCAAACACATTGGAAACCTTCAACCCTGCTATTCTGCTCAGAAGAGTGATCATATCATTAATTTCCTCTTTAAAATCAGACTGATACAACTTGGGTATCCGGGTCACACAAGGTCTTGATTTGAGAAGCCATTTAGAATTGATATGTTTAATACAATCATTCTTTTTCTGCTCGAAATGTTTGTGAGCACTCTTCAATGTGATCTCTAAATATGTAGTAGCATCAGGAACTCTGAAAATTCTATTGATTGTCTCAGCATCAAGTCCGATAACCACGTTGCCGTCATCGTCTTTGATAGTTCTGGATTCTTTATCAAAATGGGATGCACATGCAAGAACGAATTCAGGCTCAAGAGCAGCAACAGGAAAAGAAGAGACCAGATGAATATGACTTAGCAATTTCTGCATATCAGGAGAAGTAGATTTCTCAGCTCTCCCAAGAAACTCGGACATATCAATATGCCCAATTTCTGTGTCCTTGATTTCGTCAATATTCGAAACCACGTGAGATGGGGAAATCTCATTCTGATATTTATCAAACTTGTATTTCATCTTTTTGCTTATTGGAGAAGCTGGTTCGTCTGTCATTGAACAGGAATCTGCAAGACTGCGGTGAAAACCCCATAAGGTTAGAACATCATCAGCATCAATGTGAGTGGACATGGTGAAACTCAAACCCTAGGACAATGAATGAAAAAGGTGAAAATGGATTGGTGAAAGAATGGAAACGGAATGAATTGAAAGCTTATTGCTGGAATGGCGAAATGAAATGTTGAAAAACACGTTTTCAGTATATAAGGCATTTTTAAAAGTGGAAAATGCGTTTTGAATGGAGTTTTAAGGATGGAAGTATGAAGGAATATAAAAGGCGAATTTGGATGAAAAGAAAGTGGATATCGCATGGTATGAAGGGTAAATGGTAAAACGCGTTTTCATGAGGGCGGACTGAAAATGAAGGAAAACGTATTTTATGAAGATAGATAATAATAATAAAAACGCGTTTTAGTAAATCAAAAGCGAATACCAACAAATATGTATAAACCGATTTTGACAAAGACAGATAAGAGTATAAAAACGTGTAAAAATAAAAACGCGTTTTTAGAAAAAGACGTTAAAATCAAAAACGAAATATACAAATGAAAATGATGTTTAATATAAAATGATAAGTAACAGAAAAATGTTGAAAAAGAGAGAAAGAAACATATATCATACCTGGAAACAAGTTGCAAATGAAAATAATGGTGAAGAGACCCTAGGCGCGTTCAGAAAATGAAAGAGCGATGGCTATTTACTGAGGAAAAATCCGATTTTCAAGCTTTAAGGTCGATGAAATCTCCTTGAAACAGGGAAGACAAACCAAATAGGATTCAAATAGCTAGAAATAGAATAGCGTCGGACTTTCTGAAGTTCATTGCAATGTAAAAATGACATTTAAACATGAAATCGGGTTTTTGTGAAGTCAACACAAGCTCTTTTTGCAAAATCGGGCCTTTTTGATCAAATAACAATTTTGCATAAAGCAAATCGGATTTTTAAAGCCATATAGCAATTTTGCTTTTTGTCAAAAATGAAGACTTAACAAATTCGGACTTTTGAGTCACTTAAGCAATTTCGGGATTTTAAAGAACTTTAGCAATTTTGCCTTTAAGTTAAAATTTCCCTATTTGCTGAATTGCTCCAAAAACCCGAATTTGGTCAAAAAGACACTAAAAATGACTCAGAAATTGACAAAAACGGAAACGAAAGAGGGAAAAAGAGTAGCCCAAAGGTTAATAAACCTAAAACTGAGATTTGTCACTCTTTGCACCTCGTAATGCGTGCCTTAGAGAAGAAAAGTCTCAAATTTTATGAAAATTTTGATTGGTTATCCAAATTTTTAAAACAAGTCAAAAATTCAGGATAATAGGAACTAAGGTTACTATCAAAGCTAAACCTATCTCCAAAGACCATATTGAGCCATATACTCCAATTAATATGAATTGCACTGTTATAGACCATGAGGAAGGAATTGATGGTCATGAGGCTACCACACCCACAGAGGAAATACCAGATTTATTGCTTGATGAGTGGGCAACCTACTCCACAACTAATTTGTATGTTGACATGGAAGATATAGGTTTGGGCACATATTGTATCCATGAGGAAAAGGCGGAAATTCCAAATCCATTGCAGACACAAGAGGCTAAAGACGGTGAGGATTTATTTAGTGCCTACTTCACAGCTTAAGGGGAAGATATTGAGGACTTTTCATGATGCACCCATATCTGGTCACTTGAGTTTCTTCAAGACCTACAGGCAGATCAGGGAAAGATTTACTTGGAAATGACTTAAAAATGAAGTCCTTAAGTATGTTGGAGAGTGCCCCACTTGCTAGCAAAATAAAAATGAGCACACTATCCAACTAGTCTACTTCAGCCCTTACCCATTCCTAATTAGAAATGGGAATGTATCTCCATGGATTTCATCATCGGGCTACCTAAGGTATAGAGCAGGGATTCCATATATGTTGTGGTTGACAGGTTAACCAAATTTGCACATTTCTTTGCCATTTCAACAACAAATACTGCAACATAGGTAGCTAGTTTGTTCTCTAGGGAGATTTTCAAATTGCATGGGATGCCCAAGAGTATAGTGAGTGACAGGGACAACAAGTTACTAAGCCTCTTTTGGTAAGATCTTTTCAAATTGAGTGCGACAGAGCTCACTCTTAGCACGAGTTACCACGCACAGATAGACGGTCAAATGGAGAAAGTTAACAAATGGGTGGAAGGGTATCTCATAAATTGTGTCAGGGCAACAGAGAGCTTGGATTAAATGGTTGCACCTTGGTGAGTACTGCTATAATACTACTTATCATATGTCCATCAAGATGTCATCGTTCAGGACTTTGCATTGGTATGAGGCACCAAACTTCTTGGATTTTCTTTTTGGGGACAACAAAGTGCCTAAGGCAAGGGATTTATCATAGGAGAGTTAGGATGTTATGAAATATTTGAAGGAGAACTTGTAGCCAACACAGAATCAACAAAAGTATATATGCTGATCAACATTGTGTGGAGCATAGTTTTGAGGTTGGGGACATGGTGTATTTGAGGCTTCAGCCATACAGACAATCTACTCTCAAGAAGAGTGAGGTAGAAAAGCTTAAGCCCAGGTTATATGGTCCATTTAGAGTGTCTAGGAGGGTTGGTGAGGTTGCCTATGAGCTTGAGTTACTGGCTAGTAGCAGAGTTCATAATGCATTTCATGTATCCAAGCTTAAGAAGGAACTTAGACACAATGTAATTCCCTCATTAGAGTTTCTACCATTGGATGAGGAGGGAAAGTTGATATTGATTCCAGAGGCCATTATAGACTCCAAAGACCAAACTCTTCAAAAGAGAGTTATTAAGGAATATTTGGTCAAACGAAAGAACTTGCCAGTAGAGGATGCAACTTGGGAGAATCAGCAGATTTTGCAACATCCAGAGTTGAGATTGCTTGAGGACAAGCAATTTTGGGAAGTGTGGACTGTAATGTCCCCTTCCTAATTAGTTCAGTATGGTGGACAGTTAGCCTATTCAATGTATTCCCATAGGCTAATGAGTTAGGGTTAGGGAATCTTTGGAGTCATGGATCTAGCAAGTTGACAATATCAAGTGATTATTTGAGCTCTGGAGGTTATGATGTGCGTAACACCACTTTTTGGGGTGGTTTTGGATGATTTCTTCTATACTTACTATTCATAGTAAGTCAATTTCGGGCATCGACAAGGTCAGTTGTTAGCATTTATTTTTTTAGCTATGTCGGTGGAGGCATTTAATGTCGGTATCCAAATATTTAATATAGTCCAGTATTTTAATTTAAATAACAATACTTTATAAAGTTAAATTAAATATTTAACTTTATCGTTATTTAATATTTTAAAGTGACTTTATGAAGGGGTGCTTTTGGGAGACTTAAGTTTTAAATTTAATTAAGTATTCCCTAAAGTTGGACACCTCACTTGGAGAAATAAGGAAACATTTAAAATTTAAATAAAAGTGCATTTAATGCTAAATGGGGTTTGGGGTTTTGAGGAACCATACAAAAGAAGTTTGGAGCTCATTCTTGTTTAGGTTTAACTTGATATTTGGGCATTCTTCTTGGCTGGAGGAGCTGGTTCTTCTTCAAGGTTTGTGAGGATGAAATCTCTTACAAGCAACATTCTCCACGTTGTTGAAAGACACAATTCGGAGGATTTCAAGGTGATTCCATTCAAAGGTCACACAGGAGCTTAATATTTCAGTTTTGGTGAAGATTTGTCAAGGATTTGATTGTAGATTGGAAGGAAAATTTTCAGTGTTGTTAACAGCATATTGGAGGGATAAAAACTTGGAAGTATTCTACCTTTTTGCTGGTCGTACCTCTTCCTAGTCAAGCCGTAGTGTCCCAAGGAGGGTGTGTGGTTTGTAGAGCTGGTCGCCTAGTTTTTGGGCTGCCTTTTGGAGGGGTTTGAGGTGCCTAGGACTGTAACAACTCAGCAAACAGATTTGGGGTGAAGCAGCAATGATTTGAAAAGATTTCAAGCTTTATATCAAGCTTCAAATTGCTGGTCATATGTCCAGTTTCAGTCTATTTCAAACAGCAGCAAATGGGTATGTCTAAAATGCAATCCTAAAGGCATTATAATCATTTTATGTATGTAAAACCGTTATTTAAGTGATTATATTACTTCTGTATCAAATATGTAACCATATTACAGTTTGTGAGCATTCATATATAGTTGAGTTTCCAACACTTTATCTTGCAATATTTGTATTAGTTGTTATTATCATTATTTCTCCATATTCCAAACACCACCTGCATTTCCATCTTCTTCTATTGAACATATCAAAAAAGAAAAACAAAGGTGGAACAAGGGTGCATATAACACCATAGCCATAAGAGCATTACTTAGGATAGAGATTGACTTGGCAAAGTAGAAGTATAAATGTAACTCAATCACTTGGGATTTAATTGGGAAAAAGTTGAAAGAATAAGAAAATGTTGCTTTTGCATCTAACATGGCCCAAAATTATTTTTAATTTTTTTCTTTTTAAAACTAGGTTGGGTGTTTGGGGGTGTCAACCCTTAGTGGGGTTTTGGGGCAGCACCCTTCATGGTCTCCAAGGATAGTGCTGCCAATTCCAAATTAAAGCCTTTGAAACCAAATAGACGTTCATTGCACATGCCATTTTTCATAATTTTATCATTTTTAACTAAGCTCCAAGAGTCCTCCAAACCCTTCGAAAAACAACTTTCACTCTTAGGTTTGAGTGTTTTTAAAATTTTATTTTTTTACTATTTTTTTATTTTCACACCTAACTTGGTTGAGTCTTAGTGCCGACATTTGTTGAGTACTAGGGTCCTAATTCTTTGGGTCTCTGTTCAATCTACTTGCCTTTGGATTCACCAAGTCTGGGTGAGTCTTGGTGACTCTTGTAACTATGGTTGTGTGGACCACATATTAATTAGGATGAATGACAAAGCAATACCTAGTATTGGAAGTTTATGTACTAATGACAAGTCAACCATAGTATTGTGAAAAGCCATAAACTAGGTCAATTCTTTTGTAGCTTGGCAAGGCTTTTCTTGTGGAATCTTGCTTCTAAAAACTCAGATCATAAAGTTCGTCATGTCAAGAACCTGAATTGTCTCAATTAATAGATTGCAATACAATGTGTGTTTTGAAAAGGGTTTGTATTCTATCAATGACAATAGTTACATTTCTTATAAAGGTTAGTTTATTAGAGGCATGGAAGTGCGAGCATGAGTAGACACTATATGCTGCATGTAATACTAATATTAGCTCATCATGAGTAGGGGATCAAGTTTACAATTTTGTTGTCTAACCACTTAAATTAGATGAAATTTTAATTTTTGGGTTGTGTTTATTTGGCTAACATGAATTGGAGAGCTACTAAAGCATCTGAAGTAGTATTTTTTAAAGATGTTGCGCAAAAAGTTCCTAAGAGTAGAAAAAATGCAAAGAATTTATGGGCAATGTAATTATTTAATTCTACTATTTGAAATATTAATTCCTTTGTTGTGTTCTTTTTCAATGATTGAGCTCATCTTTGTAAGTGTCCAAGATTTTGTTTGGATTGGTCTACTTAGCATTAAAAATTTCTAGATATTTATCATTTTGTGAATGTTTGAAACAGTAATTTAACTTTAAATTTCACAATACAATTATGGGGTTCATTAATTTATGTTGTTTTCTAGCATCCCTTCATAGATGACATCAATGTTTATTCTAACAGTGTTTAACATGCAGGGAGCAGCAATTGATCGTATTTTGGGAGCAATTGTGCATAGGCAATGTATGGCTACTCCAATAGATTATGTCCTATGCATTGGTCACTTTTTAAGCAAGGTATACATGCTCTAAAAATTGTTAAGGGTTATCATTATGTAGTTTCCATACATGATATCTATCTATCTATCATAGACATTTAAAAGTTTATAATTATTTGCTCAACTATTTTTATGATCCTTTTTGTTTCTATTCATTGTCATGTGCATGACCATGTAGAATAAGCTTTTTCCTTTATCTTTCTTTTTTTTTTTTTCCTATCACAAGTCTTTTTTTTTGTTGCATCAACCCCTCAAAGCACAAATAGACCTTTTTGTTTCTCTATATATTTTTCATTCAAATATTTATGACGAGAATATTTTGACCACCTGATATCTTTCGTAACTTCTGTTGATTCCTCCAACTAATTATCTGATCTCTAAAAATAAGCTACTTCTTATAATCAAGAATATTAGGTCCAATGGCCAACAAACAAAGATTTGAACATCCTTCTACACTTTAGGCTTTGCAAAACCTATTAGAAATATGGGCAGAGTCAAATAGAAGCTTGAGAATTTTATTACACAAATAATACCGTGCTTCCTCCTTTATTCAATAATACATTACATATATATAGGATTTTCACATCCTATATTATAGGAGTGTTGTTCCACCCCCTATAACCACTCCTCTATATTTATGAGTTGTTATAACAACTCAATACAAACAAATATTCGTACAACCACTATGTTAACCTATTTAACATACTACAACAAACCTAATTTAAATGATCATTATATGCATCCTATAAGTGATGCAATATTTCTAACACCTATGTGAACACTAATTCCCAACACAAGGTGGTTCCCCCTTCTCACAATGCCCCAATCGGACATTTACAATTTGAACAAATGGTGTTTCAATAGATAAAAATCTTACACATAATATTGGGGATTCAACACATTTACACTTCATTAAGAAATTCCCACAACTCAATTAAATTTTGGTGTAAGAAATCAGACTAACAACTAATACAAGAAGCTTATGAATTCGTGATTTAGTTTCTTCTTAGGTCCTAGACAAATTATTTTGCTTGATTGGTGCCTTGTCCATTACAAACTCTAAGAATTGTGCAATCTTCTCTTAATAACAACTTAAAACACAAATGCAAGGGTTTACCATACACTCTCATTTATAACAACGTAACCCATTATTGTTCAACAATGCAATTCTACTTACAGATCGTTAAAGTATCACAATATTTTTAACATTTAATTGAAAGCATTTAATCTATTCTTTGAAGAGAAGCAATCAACAAAAGGTTCATCACATCAAGTGTGTAATGGAGAACCTCATAACCCTTGATTATATTGATTTAGAAAAATAATATATACAATAAGGAGACAAGAGCATTGAAGTATGTTATATTGGTATGTGTAGCTTGATCATACTCCAGGTTAAGATTTTGGCCACTTTGCCAGGCGTGATTTCCCCCCGATGTAAAAATTCAATATATTTTTAATAAAGAAGTTCTATATAATTTCAGATGAAAAACCAATTCGTAATTGCCCGAAACTAGAAGTTTTCTCTGCTGTGATTTCAGAATTCCAAGAGGCACAAGTGTGAAGGAAAAGGAACAAGCTACAAACAACAGGAGTATAATTGAAAAGTCATGTGAACAGAGTTTGAGAGGTCGTGATTTTGCTCTGAACACATGCAACAGCGAGTGAAGAAAAGAGAGCACAATTTTGAACTAAGCACATAGCATATTGCTGCAAGAATGTAATTCGTATTTTGCTGGAAGTTTTAATAAAAATCAGAATAGCTATTGTTTGTGGACGTAGCCCAAAGTGTGAACCACATAAAATTTTGTTTATTTGTGAATTCATTCATCCTGTTACTTATTTCTAATCTGCATTGTTTAATTATTTTAATTAATTGCTCCAATCCTGCGTGAGATCCCAACATGTTATTCATATATGCCTCAATTAAATTGTATGTTATTACAGGCAAAACATTACAATTCTCTTCTTTGAAATTCTAAGACTTGCTAAAAATTAATTGCCTGTCCAAAATTATGATTCCCAGGATCCAAAAATAAGGATCAGAATTCCCTTTTATAGAATAAGGGAGCAAACAAGCATAGAGCCTTAAGATAGATGTCACATTTTGATTTGACAACTTTTTCACGTGAACAAACAAGGAAGGCACAACTGTCTCATATAATACAAAAACACTTTATACAGAGGCAAAATTGTTGTTGAAGCCGTTGCAAAAGTTGAAACTGATGTCGGTCGTGCCACTTAAAACTCATTATCTTCTGCACCTTGTTATTATGGACATTATACTTAGCATCCATAACTACCTTAGTTTCTTTAATGAAGTTGTCCAAATTGGATTCTAGCTTTATTAATTCATCAATAGAATTATTCAATAGGGCCAAGTTTGGCTTTCAAACTAGTGCAAATGAATGAACACATTGGTGGCATGACATTCCCAAACTCACTCTTCCAAACCTCAAGAGGCTTGATTATTCCAAAGTTATCCAAAATGTTAGGCATTACCCCTGCCTCCAATGTTTCAAACATTTTCAACTTGTTCTTTAGTTGCAAATACAATCTAGATTGTAAAGTAGAAATTTCTCCCAATGATCCAATGATCTCATTTGTTTTTGCAATTTCCTTGGGAGCGTTATCATCAAATTTGGCCAACTTAAAAACTTATGCTATTGATGCTATTATGGGAATCCAAGTACTTATTGTTGCATGCAGGGCTACTAACTGCTATGTATGCATAATGAAAGAACTTTTCAAATTGTTGTATCCACCCCATGCTTCTTCTAATCTGTGCAAAATATTTGACAATCTATGGCCAAGAACATCATCAATTATATCAGTAGCCACTTTGTGTGCTTCATCCTTGGCTACCTTTTTTGATTCTTTGCTTTGCTTAAGTTCCTCCTTCAATTCCCTTATTCTTAAAGAAAGAGTTTCTTGATCTTGGAATGAGAATTCGCTTGATCCTGACTGAGGGGTAGGAGGAGCATCAATACTTTGGGGAGGTGGTAGCTGAGATACCACTTTATTGTATTCTTAACCAATTTGTTATGAACCTCCTGCAACTTATTATAATCTTCCTGCATTTTCTTAGCTGCTACTTCACTAAACAGGGTTGTGCTAACCACTAGGGATGCAGCTTGAGGAGTAGTATCATTTAATCTTTTCACAATTAAATTTCCTGATAACTCACTTGCATCCACTTGAGGCTTATTATTATTTTGAGCTACTGACCAAATAGCCAAGGTTTCATATTTAGTGCTGAAACCTGATCCAAAATACAAATCTTTATCTTGCTCATCAGATTTTAAAAACATAAAACTTCAACTCCAGCCTCTCGTCTCCTTATAGTATCCAATGTAATAGTAGAGGAAATGTCCCAATTGGGCAAGCAAGTACCCACTGTCTTTGACAATCTGTCTACCTTCATTAGGGGAGCTGTTTCAATTTGAAGTCCACCTTTTCCATGGATTCTTTTATTATATTTATCATTTCTTCCTTAGTGGCTTCTCCGTTTCTTTTATCTAATTCTGCAATGAATTCAACTGACTTATTCTTTATTAAGAAATCCCTAAATTCCGTAGATTTCAGGAAGTCATCGTCAGACATAAACTAGTTGCAAGCCAAAGCTCTAACATCATTGATCACATCATGTCCACTCCTTTAATCAATCATCATTTTGTTTTGGGTGGGTCCTGTACTGGGGCTCTCTGGGTAGAAGGAAAGATTTGGTTTATCTCATCAATATTAGGCATACTCTCAGCCACATCTTCAGCTCCAATAGAATAATCCACCAAAATCTGTACGCCACTTGACCTAATTTGAGGTGCCTTTGGTTGTGCACTTGAAGCTGCAGACACTGCCTCTTTTTGATCAAATTGTTCAACTTCTTCCTCTCTTGGCTTTGCCTCAACAACTAGAGCCCTTAACACTAGTATGGGTGCACTACCCACAATGTCATCATAATTATCCATTATAGTTTGGAGCCATGTAAATGGATCCTTAATTTCAGCAAATGCTCCCTGACATGATGGGTTGGCCTTTTTCCTTTTTTCATACACCTTGTGGATTTTTGCCCATTTTTCTTTCATTGTCATCACTTCATCTGTGGTGCAATTTCTTATCACATCCTCAACTATTAAATTTGTGATAACAATTTGACCTTTTGTGTAATGACCCGTGCTCTAGATCAATAGATTTCAGATTTATTTCTTATTGGATTGAATTTGACAAAGGTTGTCATCCATTGTTATTAAACTTGACCGAGTTTCTAGATTATAAATGAAATAAACTTTGAATAATAAAGTCTGGTTCAAATATTAATTTTAAGAGAAGGTTGAAATGGCCTGTGCAAACGATTGTCAAGAAAAGGAGAAGGCAAAATATGGCTGCCTTGAAAGAAGAAGAAGCCTCGCTGCATCGTGAAGTTGACATGGAAGTAGATCCTGAAGAAGAGGAAACAAAGAAGACAATGGAAGATGGAAAGGAAAATATTAGTTAGGAGGATGCAAGAAACTTTAAGAAGGAAAAAGAAAACGATGTAAATGAAGATGAAGAAACACAAGTATTGACTGTTGAAATATCAACGGAAACGAAGATTGACATTCATTCAAAATTAGCTTGGAAGAAGTTTGAGGAGCACGCATGCCAGGTAAATGATAAGCAAGTTGTTTTTGATGATTATAGGAATGATGCTTCTAAATCTTTGAAAGCAATTGTTGATGGGAAGAGTTTAAAAGTAGAAGAAGAAAAAGATGTGGAATAAAATGTTGACAATGATGTATATGAACGGAAGATGGAGTTTTGGAGGCTTGTGGATAAAAAGGACATTAGGAGGAGATACATCAAGGGAAAAGAAAACAAACGAAAACAAATTGAATGCATGGCAGTTGTTTTGGAGTGATGTTGGAAAACGCGGAAAAAACGAGAGAGAAATACTTTCTGACCGATGCCCTCATGTACGGGAGCACATGTTTTGTCCCCTAGGGAGCCTGATGCAGGGGCATCGATACTTCCAATTTTTGTTTGCAATTTTTCAATTTTGTTTTGTTGCTTTGGCTAGTTGGGTGTCGGTTTTGGGTTTCTCTATTGGTTTCTTTTGTTTCCTTTTGGCAGGTTGCCTTCTCCCCGTGGCATAAAGAAGATTACTCTCCTTTTTCTCTGTTATCATGGAATCTAGTAGAAAACCCCTACGAAACTTGTCTGTTTCCTAGGTTCGTCAAGTTCAAGCACGCAAAACGAGGTGATTTTTCAATCCACCTCAAAATGCATTCCAAAGCCTCAAACAGTCAATTTGAGCATCCCCCTATGTTCGCCTCGTGCTGACCTTCGAAATGAGTACCTCCGCGAGCTCTCACTATTGATACTTAGTAAAATTGTGAAAAGTGCAATTGTCTGAAAAAACAACGCTCTACTTCTTTTTGGAAAATTGACTAATTGTCAAAAGTGCAAGGGCACCAAAAATCAACACCCCTGCACTTGAGTGATTTTTGTTTTGGTGCAATGGCACTGATTTTTAGCACCCTTGCACTTTTCTACCAGACTTAGTCATTTTTTTGTGCAATGGTGTTGAATTTTAGCACCTTTGCACTTTTTCCAGGCTTAGTCATTTTTTGTGCAATGGTGCTGAATTTTAGCACCTTTGCACTTTTTCCAGACTTAGTCATTTTTTGTGCAATGGTGCTGAATTTTAGCACCTTTGCACTTTTTCCAGACAATCATTTTTTGTGCAATGGTGCTAAATTTTAGTACCTTTGCACTTTTTCTAGACTGTCATTTTTTGTGCAATGGTGTTGAATTTTAGCACCTTTGCACTTTTTCCAAACTTAGTCATTTTTTGTGCAATGGTGCTGAATTTTAGCACCTTAACACTTTTGGCAGTTTTTAACTTAGTCTCTTCAAACTTGCTCTATTTCCATTACGGACCCCTTTTCTTCGCTCCCGCATCATTTTTCGTGCCTAGGTACTCATTTCACGCTTGCTCAACATCGTAGCTTGCTTCACGCTTCCCAATGCTGATTTTTCTGCTAAACGTCTGTTGATTCACCATCCTCGTAGTTTCTCTCTAGATTTCATCAAGTAATCCTAAAGGTGACATCTTTTGATCTAGTGAAATATCCCATATCTACAAAGAAGCCATCATGCAGCAAGTTGAGGATGCCAACTTTTCAAAAGCCTCAATGCATGTCATTTCTGATACATGGCTGACACTTGATAATCTCAAGACGCCTCTTCGCAGGTGTGAGAAAATCCATTCATCTGCTAGAAGGTTGATCACAAGAGTTCACACCCTTGTAGATTACACAGTTGGCCCAGATGATGCGTTCATACAGGAGACCAAGAAGAAGTATGAAGACTCTGCGCCCAAAGCAAGGAACCATGAAGATTCTTGATCTTTGATGTTGAACATTTTGATGCTTCCCTTTATGCATCTTGTAAATAATTTTTGACATCTTAAATGTCTTTTCTCAAAGTGTAATTGCACCAAAATTCTGAGATGTAATTTCTTAAAGACAAATTACACTTTGACTTTGGTCAAAGTTAGGTGAGATTTTCCTTAATTAGCTCACCCAACTTTCCTAATTTTACTCCTTTGATTTCCTAGATTTGCTCATCCCTCTCTTCTATATATATGAGGGATTTCTATTGTATTGTTTATCCTTTAGTTTTTTGCAACAAAGTGCTGCTCAATTTGCAACAAATTGTGAAACTTTGTGTTCATGTTTTGTGAATCTAAATCTGATCAATAAAGGAAGAAGTTGCATACCAGACTTTGCATTGGATCAATTGTCTTTTGAATTTGATTGAGATTGGTGGTGATTAGTTTATGAAATCTGAGGGACTTCAAGTGATTCTTGTGGACTTTGTGTCACATTTCTAACTTGAATTTGTGTTTATGTTTTAATGCTTTTGGTTGAAGGATCTACAAGACTTTGAGCTTGTAATATCTCGTGTTGATCGAATGAATTGCTGCATATAAGAAGACTTTGTGCCTCTAATGCGACAAACTCTATTGTTCTCACAGATCTACAGTTGAAAAGATTACAAAACGAATTTGTGCCTTCGTGAGCCTTACTTGTTCCTATTTTGCTTTTGTTATAATCTTATCTGATATCTCTAAGTTGTGCTTTGTCAAGATAGGGAATCAGTTGTACTGCTTTTGGTTAGTTTCTAGTATTGTGAATCAAGAACGTTTTCAGCTGTGAAGCATTACACACATCTTCTCTGAAAAAAGAGAGAATGATGAATGTGACACGCACCCCCCACTTTGTAAATACTGTGAATATCCTGTAAATACTCTAGTTAGTTTCTAATTGTAAGAAGGGTGCCTCCCCTTGCTGAGAGGAGAGATTGAATCTCACATAGCTGTGGTTGAAGTCCCAGTTGTGTAATTTGTTGAAAAGTTGATTACACGATTTTCACCCAACAGTTTTTTGGCGACTCTGCTGGGGACATGATACGCATTTGAAAGCCTTGCGCTTTCTTTTGAAGTATACCCGTGCCCTTTTTCATTGTAATTTATTTTCTTCTATGTTTTTCAAGCTTTCACCAAGGACATGTAAATGGCTGCTCAAGGTCCTTGGGGAAATGCTTTTGGTCCGTTGAGTCTAGCTCTACCCCTACATGCTCTTCCTGGAGGCTCACGGAAGAACTTTCCCAAGTTCTTTGGTCATGGATAACATCCTGACGAGCACGTTGTTGCTTTCTACATTTCTTGTGGAGTTCATGGTGTTGAATACGAAGATGTATCTATAAGGCTATTTGTGGAGACTCTCCAAGGTGTTGTTGCAAATTGGTTTTATCATCTGGCACCAAGTACCATTACAAACTGGGCAACTCTCATAGCCAAGTTTGAAGGAAGGTTCAAAACTTCAAACCTCCTGAAGACGCTCATGCTTTGTTGGCTCAGCTCACCCAGTTTAAGAAGAAATCTCACATTCCTATGCGCGAGTTCATTGCTCACTTTAACAAGTTGACACGAAGAATTCCAACTGTTGCGCAACCTACAGCTGAGAATTTGAAATGTTTCTTTGTAAATGCTCAAGTGTCAGAGGTTGGTTTCCTATTGAGAAGAGCATCCCTAGCTACTCTTGCAATTGTACAGACCTTGGCGATAGAAATTGAAGATGATCTCATTCTTGTTGGGCAAATAAAAATTGAATCGAATGAATCTGAAGAAACCCCTTCTTTGGAGTTATTTTCTTCCATCATGAGGACAGATCCTATGGTGCAAAGGTTGGTAAATGAGCTACTTGTCCTCAAAAAGCAGCTAGCTCATAATTTTGTTGTTGGGAATCAACACAAGTTATCTTCACCTCCGAAGAGGCTTGCTCTTGAGGCACCATTAGTAAAAGTAGTAGCGAAGCATCCTGACTCCAATCCAAGTGATCTCGCTATTCTCTTTTGAGAAAAGGAAGCAGACATAGCTGGTGACTCCCATTTTGGTTTATGCAGTCTCAGAAAGCCATTGATGAAAAGTAGAAGGATGAAAGTCATTTTTTTGAAGTTCAAGTGAATGAAGACGATCTTGTCTTGAGATCTAAAAAGATGGACATGCATGAAAGTCTTAGTCAAGTTGAAAAGAATGCATCTGTGTTTCGAGGTCATGAACTTGAACACGTGTTGCATAAAAGAATTTCCCAAAGGCATGATGAGGATCTTATAAATAATTTAGATTTTCCCAAGTTTGAAGATGGTGAACATCTTATTGAAGTATGCAGTGCAGTCATATCTTCATCTGAATCACATGAAAATCATTCCGATCAGCATGAGGTTGCCATGGTTGATGAATTAGTTGTTCAAGTAACAACTGGTAAGAAGCATTCAATCTTTGACAAATCAAGGGAATGTCCCACAAGACATCTTGCTTGGTTGGAGGCCAATGGGAAGACAGAGGTTCCACTTGCACCTGCACGTGAAGATAAACTTGAGGATGCAGCTAAAGATGTATTTGTAGATGCGCAGGAGGAGTCTGGATTCGATGATTCATTTTCGAGCAGCAGTATATCTGATATATTTTCAGACGTAGCTGAACCTGTTCATCTCTTTCCAACAGCAATGCCTCAACTTCATCTACATATAGTTGCTAATGATCATGGAAGGCCTTGCAAGCTGTTGAAGAAAGGCAGCTATTTTGTTGAACCTGTGAATGGTTTCATTTGAGCGGGTTTCATTGATGGCTAGTTTTAATTAGGTAGGTTTTTACCTTTTCAATAAGTGCATTTGCATAGGTTTGCGTTTTGTTTTTCTTGTCGTCACCTAACTCCAAGCCCAATGGATGGATAAAGGCACTTGAATTTTGCAGTTCTTCTCCCTTCATTCGTTTCAAAGAACGGTTGAAGGAAGATGTAAGAGACCAAGTGTCTCTCAACCCTGACTTCTGACAATAATGCAATTTTTTTGTTTGTTTTGTTGTATTTTGAGATTTTTTGTAATTTTTTGCAATAAGGGAAAATGGTGCGATTTTGGAAAGAAATGCTTGAAAAATATAAATAAAATACTAGTGGAAAAGATATGTAAGAATACGGGGCGTCGGTCCGAGCTCAGTTGGTTAAGGTGTTCCCTGTAGCAGGGCGCCCACCATGGGTTCGACTCTCCGGCGCTCCCGTGGTACCGGTTGGTGTGTCCCGATAGCACTGTCGGTCACAGTAAAAATTTTACCGGCGGTGGGGGGTTATATGGGGGGCTGTGTTGCACCCGATTCCCCTCGTTAAAAATAAAAAAATAAAAAAATGATATGTAAGAATATAGCGCATAGTTTGAAGACAGATGATTTATTGCTCTTTCAGAATAATTACAACTGTGATATTTCAACATGCAAATAAAAAGGCAAGCTATTTATTAAACAACCTGGAGAAGCTTGCAGGTGCTTGAAGAGAGCCTGTGATGGTACGGACAGATGAAAGGAAGCAATCTCCCAACCCAAAATCAGTGCAAAGGCTCCAGAAACCCTAGGCGCCCACTGTAGAACAAAAAGGCAACAAAAAGGCAAGGCGATTTGCCTGAGAATGAAGGTACGGCCTTGCTGCTGTAAAGTACGGCCCCAAAACCAGCAAATATTGAAATCCGTACGGCCTTGAGAGAGTACCAGATGTTAGATAAATAACGGCCAAATGAAAAGATTTCCTTGTGGAAGAAAATCGATCCAAACCCCAATCTGAATCCTCACCAATAAGCTCTGTAATGACTTCTGAATGAAGCCACTCAACTGACAATTTTCAACTGGTATTTCATAGCCTCAGTATGTCTGATTCTGAAGAGGGAACGTTCTCCAAAATCCAATGATGAAGCGAATTTGCAGAAACCCTTGTTTCACAAACTCCAATGTTCTCAGAGAGAAAATAAGACAAATTAGAATAATTCACAATGAAGTTCGATTTGTCTTGATGTGAAATATAAACTCTCTTCAAAAGTTTGACCCAAAAAGGCACTTCAATAAGCATTTAATAAATCATTAATTCGCCCTTGGAAGACTTAGGCAAAATCATTTAATAATGGTGTCCTTTTTAAATGAGTAATAAATACTCATTTAATATTAATTTTATTCCTTTATTATAAAGTATTAAATACTTTATAATTTGCCATTAATAATTACTTTAATATTTCATTAAAGTGACTTTATATTATAAAGTCAAATTAATAATCTTTTAATAATTATCAAATGCTCTAATATTCACTGTTTGCTCATCAAATCGTCAAACTGGGTCAAAACTGAGATGATCAACTAAACCAGGTGCCCTGCTCGAAATAGTAACCCCTATCTGCTCGACTTACTATGAATAGTAAGTACCTGAATCTAACTCTATAAGTATTTGCCAAGGCCCAAACCTGAATCAACTGATGGAGTAGTGTCCCCAAACGCCGGATAACTGCCAAAAGCAACCCTCTAAACACACATGTCAGCCTACGAGGGTCTGAATGATAGGCTAACCCCTGAATCACCTAAACTGCCTAGGAAGAGGACATTACAGTCCGCCCTCCCTGAAATTGCTTGTCCTCAAGCAATCTCAGCTCTAGATGCTGTAAAATCTCCTCTAACTCCCATGTAGCATCCTCAATCGGCAAGTCTCTCCATTTAATCAAATACTCTCTGTTGACCCGCCTTCGAAGATATCTCTCTAACATCGAGGATGGCCTCAGGCACTAATATCAACTTCCCCTCGTCATCAAGGGGTGGCAGTACTGGAGAGGGAATCACATGTTGACCCGATGCCTTCTTCAAGCGAGAGACGTGAAACACATTTTGAACCCTGCTATCCGCCGGTAAATCCAGCTCATATGCAACCTCACCCACTCATCTGATGACTCAAAATGGACCATAGTAACGAGGTTTCAACTTCTTTGCACCACTCTTCCGCATAGTGGACTAACGGTAAGGCTGTAACATGAGATACACCATGTCACCCACTGCAAAGGAACACTCAACCCTTTTCTGATCGGCATACTGCTTTTGCTGATTTTGTGCCCGCTGAATATTGTCTCTGAGATACCTCATAATATCTTGTTGAACCTGCAACATTTCACCTGCACTAGGCACTTTGCTATCACTCAACACCAAATCCAAAAGGTTGGGTGCCTCATACCCGTATAATGCCATAAAGGGTGTCATCTGTATAGTCATGTGGTGAGTAGAGTTATAACAATACTCACAGAGGTATATCCACCTCACCCAAGCTCTTTGTTGTCCAGCTATATAATTATGCAAATATCCTTCCACCCACTTATTGACTATCTTCGTCTGCCCATCTGTCTGTGGATGGTAGCTGGTACTAGGTGTCAGTTCGGTTCCACAAAGCCTAAACAACTCCTGCCAAAAGTTGCTCATAAACCGACTGTCTCTATCGCTGACTATAGTCCGAGGCAAACCATGTAACCTGAATACCTCTTTGAAGAAGAGCTCTGCAGTCTGCGATGCTGTGAATGTAGTGGTGATCGAAAAAAAGTGTGCATATTTTGTCAGCCGATCGACAACCACGTAAATGCAATCTTTCCCTTGGGCTTTCGGCAAGCCCGTGATGAAATCCATTGAAACATTCCCACTTCCTATCAGGTATCAGAAGTTGCTGAAGCAATCCAACAAGATAGGTGTGTTCCTGTTTGTTCTGCTGGCAAACAGAACACTCTTGAACATATCGAAGAACATCAATCTTTAGCCCTTTCCAAGTAAACCGTTCGCGTACCAACTTATATGTTTTGAAATAACCGGGATGGCCCGCCATAGGAAGATCATGAAAGGCTTTCAAAATTGTATCCTTCAACTCTGAATCAGGAACCAGAAAAATCCGCCCCTTGTAAATGATCAAGTCATTCACAACGGTGTATCTACTATCCTGCTCTGTCCCGTCAACAATGCTAAAAGCCCATTGGTTCTTAGCATACTCTGCAATAATCCTGTGCCTCCAATCCTCAGAGATCTATGCCATAGCATTCAACTGAGGTCTGCGAGACAATGCATCAGCTACAACATTTTGCTTCCCCTTAATGAAGGTGATATCAAAATCATACAATTATAATTTACTGACCCATTTTTGTTGCCTTTCATTTAAGTCTCGCTGTCCAAGGAAGCGTTTCAGACTATTGTGATCTGTACGCACACTGAATTTACTGTCCACCAGATATTGCCTGAACTTAGCCAAAGCGTGCATAATGGCTAACATCTCCTTGTCATAAATGCTATAAAATCTCTCAGGACCCCTAAGCTTCCTACTCTCAAAAGCAATAGGGTGTCTCTCCTGCATCAATACGGCACCAATACCCTCTCCTGAAGCATCACAATACAAATCAAAAGACTTCGTAAAGTCTAGTAGTGCTAGAACTGGACACGAAGTCATAATCACCTTGAATCTATCAAAACATTCCTGAGCCTGCGGTGACCAAGCAAATGCCCCTTTCTTCGTCAAATCAGTAAGGGGTGCAGCGTGTCGTGAGAATCCACTAACAAATCGTCTATAAAAAGCACACAATCCAATGAATCCTCTTAACTGGGTAAGGTTCTCTGGTACTGGCCACTCAACTATAGCTCGGACCTTCTCAGGGTCCATACTGACTCCCTTGGCACTAATGATGTGCCCAAGATACAACTCAACCATGCCTAGTTCACACTTGGACTCCTTGGCATACAAGGACTCCTTAGCCAAAATACCCAGAACTATATCCAAGTGAGCTAAATGCTCCTCCCATGACCTATTGTACACCAGAATGTCATCGAAGAGGACCAACACATATCTCCGCAGCTGAGAATTGAAAACTCTGTTCACTGTAGCCTGAAAAGTAGCAGGGGCGTTGGTTAGACCGAAAGGCATAACCAAGAACTCGAAGTGACCGCAATGGCACCTGAAGCGGTTTTCTCTATGTCCTGCTCCCTCATCCGAATCTGATGGTACCCAGATCTCAAGTCAATCTTCGTGAAGAAGACAGCACTATGCAACTCATCAATCAACTCATCGATGCGGGGTATAGGGTACCTGTTTTTGATCGTTCTCTTATTAAGCTGGCGGTAATCTATACACATGCATAGTGACCCATCCTTTTTCTTCACCAATACAACCGATGAAGCAAAAGGTGACTTCCTAGGTCTGATATGCCCCATAGCCAACAACTCACTGATTGTTTTCTCTATCTCGTCCTTGAGGCATTTCAGATGTCTGTATGGTGTGATCATAATGGGCTTTGCGCCCTCCTCCAACTCTATAATGTGCTCGATGCCCCTATCTGGAGGTCTGCCAGGTGGAATGTCACTAAACACTTTAGAGTGTTTAGTCCTCAGTTCCTGAATGTCAAGATGGTACTCAACCTTCTGTTGCTTCTGCTATGCTGGTAACAACATACACTCTGCAGCCCAATCTACCATATCATGACGAATGAGCCTCTCCATCCATCTAAAAGATACCACCTTCAAATTACTTTCTCTGATGGCTTTTATGACATGAGGTTTCCCGTTTACCTTGAACTTCATCTCCTTGTCTCGAAGATTGAGTGTGAACTCACCCAAATCATGAAGCCATGCCATCCCAAGTACCACATCAGTATCTCCCATATTCACAATGTAGAATTCAACCTTGAATTCATAGTTGTTAAGCCGCATCGGAAGATCTGTTATTCTCCTATCACATTTGAGGGTGTACCCATCAGCCACCTTGACTCAAATACCCTCAAACTCCTCAGTCTGTATGCCTCATCTCTCTACCAAACGTGCATCTATAAAGTTATGAGTGGCACCAGTGTCAAGTAGAGTAATCACTTTCTGACCTGCTAGGAGCCCACGTAGCCTAAAAGATCCATCTCTCTGAAGACTAGTCAAATGTGCCTCCTATAACTTCTTTCCTCCCTCATTTTCATTATCATTTTCAGAACTTTCATCATTTGAATGCTTTGAATCAGCTTGCTGGTCTGACAGATCAGATTGCTCTTCACCCTCATAAAACCACTCCATCTGGTTACTTTTGGCCTTAGAACGAAGAGGGCATACATGTTTTTCATCATAAGGTGCCTTGCACCAAAAACATAACTTTTTCTTGCGTAAATCATTCAATGTTTCCCTGTCAAAAGGTGGTGCATTTCGTTTCTTAGGATCAGGTGGATCCTTCTTGTCAAATGCTCTATTCCTGTCAAATGATCCGTTAGGCCTCAAATAAAGTGTGGAGCCTAAAGAGAACTTGCTGCGAGGTGCTGCAAGCTCCATACTGTGTGCCTTCCTCATTGCCTCCTGAAGAGTAGGGGGATCAAATGCCTTGACCCAACCTCTCATCGGCTCATATAATCCCTCGATAAATAGAATGACAAGTCTTCTCTCCGAAATACCTATCACCATAACTGCAACCCTCTGGAATTCACCAATGTAGGCATCCAAGCTACCTGTCTGTCTGAGCTGAGCTAGCTCTCTAAAGTAAAGTTCTAGAGCCTTCTTATCAAAATGCTCTATGAGCCTGTTCGTGAACTCCTGGTAAGTAGTAACTATGTGATGACCCAATGTGTACATGTCGTGATGCCACCAGTCATGTGCTAATCCATCAAGGTGTAGCGTGGCAAATTTAATGGCCTTGTCCTCCTGCATAGGTCTCAAAGACAGGTAATTGTCTAGCTTTTGTACCCAAGACCTCGTTGAACTCTTATTTTTGCCATCAAAATAAGGCAAGATTATCTTGGTCACTGCATGCCGAAGATCCCGATTCACCTATGGTGGTGGCTGGTACTGAGAAGCTCTACACTCAAATATACCTCCACCCCTGGGTCTATGCACATCCATGAACTCATGAATGACAACGACTGCCTAATCTCAAGAGCCAATGTCGAGTACTCTCCAAAGAATATGGTCACGTCTGCCACCGATGTACCATGCTGTGGCTGAAACTCTGGCTGGTGACCCTACTGCTCTGCCTCCAGAGTCGGAGGTGCCTCCCTAGTAATAAAGGTAGGTTGTCCAGGCCTACACTCATGAAAGATAGGTGACGACTGCTGCTGTACTGACACCTGTGGTTAGTCTATGCCTGCAGTCCTGCTGGTTTGTCCTATCTGTATGTAATGCTGCTGAGGCGGACCATACTGCCTCATCGTGCCCATAAACTGAGACATCATGTCCATCATATTGTCATGTCTCCATCTGAACTCAATCTTAGACATCTCACCCTCGGTAGGTTCTTTCCCTGTATCCCTACGAGACTCTGTAGGAGTCTCATGATCTGCCATGAGTGTGGTGACACTGTTCTCACTGCTGCTAGAACTGGATCTGTGTATAACCAGAACCCCTGATATTGTCTCACCTTCTGGAATAGGTGGACCTGTCCAATCCTCTACTCTGCCTATTCCTCTACCCTTACTGTAGAATATAATGTCTCTACTCATGAAAAAGCATCGAAAAAGCACACATCTAACTTAAAAAGCACAGGATGGCAGGAAAACTATGCTCTGATACCACTGTAAGAGATCAGGTGTCTCTCAACCTTGACTTCTGACGATAATGCAATTTTTTTGTTTGTTTTGTTGTATTTTGAGTTTTTTTGTAATTTTTTGCAATAAGGGAAAATGGTGCGATTTTGGAGGAAATGCTTGAAAAATATAAATATAAATAAAATAATTACAACTGCGATATTTCAACATGCAAATAAAAAGGTAAGCTATTTATTAAAGAACCTGGAGAAGCTTGCAATCGCTTGAAGAGAGCCTGAGATGGTACGGCTAGATGAAAGGAAGCAATCTCCCAACCCAAAATCAATGCAAAGGCTCCAAAAACCCTAGGCGCCCACTGTAGAACAAAAAG
>VDFB02358134.1:186310362-186395760 GCA_007258455.2 Sequoia sempervirens | reverse complement strand
TTTCCTAGATTTACTCATCCCTCTCTTCTATATATATGAGGGATTTCTATTGTATTGTTTATCCTTTAGTTTTTTGCAACAAAGTGCTGCTCAATTTGCAACAAATTGTGAAACTTTGTGTTCATGTTTTGTGAATTGAAATCTGATCAATAAAGGAAGAAGTTGCATACCAGACTTTGCGTTGGATCAATTGTCTTTTGAATTTGATTGAGATTGGTGGTGATTAGTTTATGAAATTTGAGGGACTTCAAGTGATTCTTGTGGACTTTGTGTCACATTTCTAACTTGAATTTGTGTTTATGTTTTAATGCTTTTGGTTGAAGGATCTACAAGACTTTGAGCTTGTATTCTCTCATGCTGTTCGAATGAATTGCTGCATATAAGAAGACTTTGTGCCTCTAATGCGACAAACTCTATTGTTCTCACAGATCTACAGTTGAAAAGACTACAAAATGACTTTGTGCCTTCGTGAGCCTTACTTGTTCCTATTTTGCTTTTGTTATAATCTTATCTAATATCTCTAAGCTATGCTTTGTCAAGATAGGGAATCAGTTGTACTGCTTTTGGTAAGTTTCTAGTATTGTGAATCAAGAGCGTTTTCAGATGTGAAGCATCACACACATCTTCTCTGAAAAAAGAGAGAATGATGAATGTGACACGCAACCCCCACTTTGTAAATACTGTGAATATCCTGTAAATACTCTAGTTGGTTTCTAATTGTAAGAAGGGTGCCTCCCCTTGTTGAGAGGAGAGATTGAATCTCACATAGCTGTGGCTGAAGTCCTAGTTGTGTAATTTGTTGAAAAGTTGATTACACGATTTTCACCCAACATTCTCGTTAAAACAAAAAAAGAAGACAAGTGGGGGATGCAATTACAACATGGGAGAAGAGAGGAGGATCGCCACTTGTGTATTAGAGGTTTTCTGCCAGTGGAAAGCGGCCCAATGGTTTTAAGGAAGAAGAAGCCAATTCTTGGCAGGGTGTTGGGTGTAAAGAGGGGAAATTGGCTCTAGAAAGATGAAGAAATCATTGAATCAGTGGTTGAAACGGTCCAAGAGGAAGGTCATTTTTCTTTTGGGGAATCGACTACCTATGTAAGAAGGGGTTACACGGTTTCTTGGTCTGACAAAGAAGCTGAATTCAGTAGGTTTGTGAGAAAGAAGGTGGTCAGTTCTAAGAATTGAGAAGACTGAACGTGAGCTGATGACATGTAGCAGTGGAAATAGAAGCCAAACCACGCATAGAGAAGTGTTGTCTTTGTAATATTAATGCCATCATTGTTCTCAGTTTTGCATAATTTAATCCAATAAACTTTGTTTTCCCCATCGTAGTGTTTAGTGAACTGTGAGTGTTGTTATTTGCAATGAGTGGTGTTTGAAAACATTGTGTTTTGTCATCTGAATAAGGAATGAATTTGGCATGTTCCTATCACTATTTTCTGAGACGCAGCATTCTGAACTCCATTTAAATTTCTTGGATGCTTGTTTTCTTTAAATTCTGTGACTTGAGAACGGAAAGAGTGGTTCATGTCATCTCTATATGGATTGGTCAAGTAGTTTGCTCCAATGCTCTACAGAAAGACTTGATTGAATTTGAGTAACTGTTGCTTCCATCTATCTCTGGACATTGCTGATTGTCTGGGCTTAAATAAGGTTGTCATCAAAAAGTTGCATCCTTCACTTGCCTCTCACAATCTACTGCCCTCAAACACATCGCCCCTTTAGGGGACATTGCAAAAACATTGATTAGTTGTCTATTTTTGCAATTTTTCCATCCATTAGAAATTATTGACACATCTTTGTTTCCGGCCACATATATTTGATTTCTCTCAATAATGCCTCTATGGAAGCTTTCACCTTGCTCAATAAGGTGGTGCATAATTTGTAAGTTGCCTAGATATGCAATTTATGATGATGGTTTTCCAAGACAATCATTTGAAATTCATAATAGTTATTTGCTATCCATTACACATGATGATGCAATTTTATACTATATTTGTATTCAAATCTAATAGAAAAAACGTCCCCAATGTTTTATAGACACATTTGATACATTTTGTAACTGAATTTTGCAAAGAAATAAAACGTGTTTAAAAAAATTAAATTATTTTTTAAGTTACCACATTTTTTTAAATTTTGATCTGCTGAGTCTGAGTCAAGTTTGAGTATGCAAAGTATGCTTTAAACTACTAATTTCACTTTCAGCTAATTGATATAGGGAGAGATGGAATTTCTTGATGCATTTGTCACTTTTTGAAATCTTGGGCATTGAAATTAAGTAGCAAAACTCATGACAAATTGTGCCACCTTTTAAAACCTAGTAGGAAAAATTCTCATGTGGAAAGGGCACTTCAATATTTTAATTTACATCTTATAATCTGTGCAAAGAATATTAGTGGTATTACCACCTAAAAGGTGTGATTTTTACAACAAAATCTCTTATAAGCTGTTTGCATGTTTTCACAAGGCATTTGCCACATTTGGAAACTAGGCAGAACTTTTCCCTAGCACTGCGACCACAAAATAGCACCAATTGTATTTATTCTTTTCCATTAGACGTTCTTTCATAATGTCCTTGCCACTCAACTTAAACTTGGCACACATTCCTTGCACCTTTGCCACTTTGACATTTTGGTGTAGTTTTTAGGTGGCATTACCACTCCAAAAGTGCACCACAATATGAATTAGAAGATTCCATGCCTCTTAGGGATAGATTGGTGATGCCTCTTACCACTTTTTAGGACTGCTTGGCGAAAAATTTGAGTTGCTTTGTCACTCCAAAAGTGCACCACAATATGAATTAGAAGATTCCATGCCTCTTAGGGATAGATTGGTGATGCCTCTTACCACTTTTTAGGACTGCTTGGCGAAAAATTTGAGTTGCTTTGTCACTCCAAAAGTGTGCCTCACTTTATATCGTTATTCCCTTTCATCCTTGACACATTTCACTAAGGTGATTGCCACATTTCATGCCCTAGGCACACTTTCATAGCATCTTTTCCACGATCTTAACTCAAGTGAAGGGCAACTAAGTTTTTGCCAATAAGAGGAACTTTGAGAGGAGTTTGCCCACTACTTCACCATCTTTCCACTTTGAAGCTCTCCCTTGAATATGCTAGCTTATATTTACCTTTCACTGTCATAGTCATTATGAATAGTTAGCCAAAATAATGGACCAAGTATGGACAAGCTTTTGTAAACTGATTAGAAAGACCATCACTGACCTTGATTTGACACATAAATGATGATAAATTAATGACAAAAATAGACACCAAAGTATACAAAAATCGAGTTTCATATGGGTGTTGACAAACCATCATCAAATTGCTGGTCTTTACTAATTTCTCTTTCTTTCCCTTCCTTATCTCATCCCAACTTTCATTCCATGACTGCCTTTGCCTGCATGACAAAAAATCCATTGAATCTACCTTGCCTTTGCCCTTTTTCTGCTCCATTGCTTTTGCCTTTTATCATTCACTGTTCTGATTTGATCATGTTTTCTGTACAAAATCATTAGCTGAAAGGATCAAAGACAAGATAATCTTTGCAAACTGACTAGGAAGATGGCAACTGACTTAGATTTGCTGCAAACTCGAGGATTAATTGACAACTGACTAACAAAAAGAGGCCTAGAAACTAAGTTTTGTAGGGGTGCCGGCAAAATGTTGGCAATTTTTTTGCCAAGAACCCAAATAGCTAGATGGTTTTTTAAAATTTCACCTGTAACAAATAATATTAGAGTTTTGTCCAAAACTAATCTTTCTCTATGTTACACATGGCACAAAGAGTTGGTGTCAAAATTCAAACCATGACCTTTTCATACCTCATCTTCACCTTCCAAACACAATACTGGAAAAGGTCTCATAAATTAGAACTACATTTCCTCACATTAAATCTATGCTTGCACAAGCACAATGAAATCCTAGAACCCCTCCACACCTTGAGTATTGTCACTTTCACAACTATGCAAGAGCTTGTTAACACCTTGTCTCTTAAATAATGTTAGAAAAGGCCTTTGTTCTGAAATATCTTCTAAATTTATCCAAGGAAATGTTAATTTTCTATAGACCATCATATTCTTTAGAATGCACTTTAACATGCAACAATAGAGCGAGAGAGAGAAATATATGGATGATACACTTAGTGGACTAAATATTTAGCACTTGAATAATGGATTATAGATAAGAGTTAAGAAAAAACTCCTACGTGTGTGCATGTGTGGGTGTGCATATGCATATGTATGTGTGAGCATGTGTGTGCATGTGCGTGTGTACTTATTTTTATGGTTCTCTCTGAGGTTAGTCTTATATTATACCTAGAAAGCTAGGGAAGAGTGCACCAATAGCAAGGTGGCCCTTATATAATTATGAATCTCAATGATCCAAAATGGAGCTTGAAAATCATCAAAATTTAATTGATTGAGGTGGTCAGCCCTACATTTTAGTTCATAAGATCAAAGAAGGAATAAAGACATTCTGTTAACCTTACTAAGATAGAATTGGGCAAGGCAAATAAATAGAATTAGATTCAGAACAGGGAAACATGTGCATTTGGCTTAGATATGATTAAGTATCATGCAGCCACATCATTAGAAGAGTGATGTCCATAACGAAGAAAGCATATTCAGACAACACCACTCTCACCTAGAAGCATCTGTGTTGTAAAGGGCTAAGAGTTTCAAATTACAACTGACATGACCGAGAGGAAAGACATTCTAAATGAGATTTGGGATTTTGCTTCCCATTTACAACATTTCGTTCCATCCAATTGAAGGACAAGTATGTAAGATTGTCATTTCAATGAGCATCAAAGTCCACAAGTTATTGGCATGCACAAATGATCAAATCTTTGTGAATCTCAATTAACCAGGTTAGAATGAGTTGCTAGAAACTTGTCGAACACAACAACAGAAGGTGAAATGCCATGAAGTGCCTATATGAAAAAATGGATAATGATATATGACTTACTCAAAAAACTATAATGTCTTAAGGGAAGCAAGACCCCTTTTCTAAAATTGGGAGAAAACTGAATAGTCAAGAATATTTCAATTCTTCTTACTAAATTTGAAGATTTGATGGCCAAGGAATTCAAGGAGTTCCAAGTTCTGGGAAATCAATAGCAAAGGACTTATCCTTGGGAAGCGTTTAGGAATTGGACAATATTTATATGCATGAAAGAGGGGCTAAAATCATAACCATCATTACAGTATCATCAAGACATAATTGATGTCAAATATTACAAAAGAAGTGGATGATAAACATCTTATTTTTATAACTTCTAATTCAGGGCTATTGCCGTCTCTCTACATTCCATTTTTTTGGAGCAGATGAAAAATGTGTTTAATTGGTCGTAAGGCAGCATAGGCCTTGAATGGGAAGACCAACAAAGGGTGCTTAGCTTGGTTGGTATGCAAGCACTTCATCATTCTTCAATTGTGTGACCCCATTCTTAATATGTTTTGTGTTTCATCAGAAAGATGTCTTTCAGAGCCTTATTAGTTACTTTCTAAAAAAAACTGGTGAATAAAAAAATCAAGTTCTTGAGATGTAGCATCTAAGCTTTAATATATCTAGAATTTTATTCAAGAAACATACTAGCAGTGATTGTATTTGTTGTTTTCATTGTTTTGATTTTGTAAGGTTGGACATTGTTGGGTTTCATGCAATCCAAATGCGTAGTTTGTTCTTTCCTAGTCAACTTGATAAACATATATATTATACAAAGGTATAATATCATATTTTATTAGGAGTTTCTTGTATTTGTAACATAGTCTAGCACTTATGGCAAATATAAAGTGATCAAGTCTCTTGTTTCTGAAATTACTAAATTTTCGCTTTCTTGGTCACTCAATGAACAAATTCTTACATGTTTGAAATGTATTTAGATTCAAATTGTAGCTTGCATTTATTTTGCTTGTGATCAGGATCTTTGTACTAATATTTTTTTATTCTCACTTTGTCTACTATTTAGTTGATTAATTGCTCTAGAACATGTTTAATTTGCAGGATAAGGAGATATACAATTTTTTTGAGCCAGAACTCCCATTTGACAAAGAAGGGAATGGGGTGATTCAGGAAGAAAGAAGTCTTCCATCCACAAAAGGCGCTAACTCTAGATTAGAAGATACAAATCAAATTGAAACTGGAAATGGAACTCTTGGTTGGCAAGATGGATCATCTGTATTGGATTTGAAAGGGGAGAATTATTTTTCATGTGCAGTTGGACGCAAACGATCAAATGCACGCTACTCTCTGACATCCTCGGAGGAAGTTGTTGCTTTCTTAAAAGCTCTTGCTAGAAAGAATCATTCACAGCCTAGTGAGGTTCTTGCAAATGGTTTACATAATCTTTACCCCTTCTAATTTTTTTTTTTTTCAAAATACATTGAGAGATAGTTAGCCCAATAACATATAACTGCGGCAGAGTTCTTTGTATACTTGTACTATGCTTTACTAAAATTTTGTGATAGCTATGGTTGTATTTAGTTATCTGTTTCAAAATATTTCTTGATTACTAACCAAAATTTTAAGATTGTAATGTTTGTTCATCAAATAAAATAATGAATTTAATAAAATTAGAAATACATATACCATCCGTGTATGATGTTACCACACTTACGTGCAGACAAACATCTCTAAATATATAGAGTTATAGAATTGTATTTATGATGGGTATTAACCCTTACTTTTGGGTTGAATCACAATTTCTAGATGCTAAGTTTGAATTACGAAGCTTATCATGAGTCTACATACTGTTTGAATGATATGATTTAATCTAGTTAACATATTATATGTTAATATATATTTGTCAAATTAATTAGAATTATAGATTAGAATATAATAGAATATTTTTAATGTTTGTAAGGTTAAAGACAATTCAAGGGATGGTAGATTTAGTTATTTTAGCTTCTGCATTGTTGAATTTCTGCTATTTATTTTGATGAGGAATTTTCCTCTTTTCTTAATCTTTTCTTTTTCAAATAGATCCTGTAAAAAATTATTGATAAAATATTTATATAATTAAATCTAAATATTGCTACAAATTAGTAAATTTTATATAAGATCAATGCAACAAAATTGATTTATTTACAATATAAAATATTCTTTATCCTCTTAGCTCTCATCTTATTTTATAATTAAAATCATGAGGTTTCACTCGTCCAATAAATTTGAAATAGAAGATAATGCCATTATATCAAATTTTAGTAAATAATGGAGGTATACTTGTTACACCATTGCTACATTGACAAGTTTAGTTAATGTTCAACATTTAACATATAACTCTTTAATATCCCCATGCAAGGTTGGGTTTATCTATTTTATGTGTTAAGGGAATGTTAATAAGGCAATTTTAGAAACCTTAAATGATAATGTATTTAGTAGTTGGTATGTATCATGAATGTAAGAGTTTTATTATACTATAACTAATTTCATTTAGGTTAATTAAGTAAATATAATTAATTTAGATTATAGAATTGGGATTGATTATTGTTATAAAGAGAAGTATATGTGAAAATTAAGTAAAACAAATATAAATGGGTATTTAATTTTGATTTTGATGCAAAAATGTTTTATCTGTGCCAATTATATGTTTCACAAGATTCTATTTTTTTGTTTTCTATCGTTGCCTCGAGAATTTAATAATTCACTATCTAGTATCAAATATGCAATACAAAAAATTGATCTCTACAAGTGTGAGAGTGATCTTATGTGCGATATTGATCTTGTAGCTCAAAATTTTGATCTCATTAATGTCTTCAATCTACAGCCTATTTGAATTGCTTCTCGTATGTATAGAATTCTAACTATTGTTATATTTAAACACCTTTGAGAATATGTCAAGTTCTCTTTTGTAATGTCCCTTGTAGATTTATTATAAACTTTTGCTTTTAACTTTATAGACCAGAGTATCAAAATGTGACAAAAGAACAACTCTATCTTCTACTATATTAGATATTACAATCATAATATTGATACCAACTTTTGCTATAATTCAGTAATGAACCTTGGATTGAGAAGTTATTTAAGAATGAAACTCTGATAATGATCAATAATCACTAAAACATATTATGAAATTGTGACATCAAATCAATGTTGTTTCTGATTACTCCTTTAGAACATGCAATTTTTGAGCATGAGAACGATTGATGTATAATATGATACTTCACTTATATCATTGTTTTTTTATTAAAAAGCTCTTATTCATGCAATGGGGGAGGGTGATATTCCTGAATGTTTACTAGTTATTCATATAGCCTGAACTTGATGATCAAAGGCTCCTTATGAGCACCTCATATCTGCTTATCTAGAGAGGTATATGTCTGCAGCTTAATCATTGCTTCTTTGCCTTGCAATATATCCCTTTTAATATCCACGATTTGGCAAGGGACATAACCTTTCCTTTCATTCACTTGAAAAGGGACATGTCTCTTTGTTTATGCTAATCACTATAAATAATAATCATTGTTTAGGAATAATTAAATTTATTTAATGTTATTCCTTAATTTGAAATTTGTCGACCTTCCTTGAGTATGGTCGTTGCTTTTATATGATTTATGATCATCTCTTATTGTTGCCTTTTATCACTAATTGTTGCCTTTGCTTATATTTAATCCAATTTTATTAAGGAAATCTTTCACTTCTCAAATCAACTCGATTATATTATGAGGGTCGACTAATATTTAATCATAATCTATATCTGTCTATTAAAGATTGTTTGGCATAAGTTACTTGATTTCCTTGGACAAACGAGTGGGATATTACAGTCTCCCCTCCTTAGAATTGCTTGCCCACAAGCAATCATAGGTCAGGGTGTTGGAGGACTTTCTCAAGCTCGCACATAGCATCTTCCATAGGTAACCCTTTCCATCAGATGAGGTGTTCTTTGATGACTCTATTCCTTAACCTTCTTTCGCTTGTGTCTATCACTTTATCAAGAATCAGAACGAACTTTCCTTCTTCATTCAAGGGTGGAAGTTTAGTGGAGGGTACAATCCGTTGTCCTAGAGCCTTCTTAAGGCATGATACATGGAATATATTATGTATTCTACTATTTTTCAGGAGTTCTAATTCATATGCCACTTCCCCTACCCGTTTGATCACCTTGTAAGGTCCATAGAACCAAGGCTTCAACTTCTCGGCGCCCCTTTAAGGATGGTTGTTGATATGGTTGTAAGCTGAGGTAAACCAAATCTCCAACCTCAAAACTTCGCTCAACCTGGTGTTTATCCATATAGATATTTTGTTGGTTTTGGGCATGGTGTAAATTATTCTTAAGAGACTTAAGAATATCTTGACATTCTTGGACCATTTTTTGGCTTTGGGTGTCTTACTTTCTCCAAATGCCATATCTAAGAATAATGACACGTCATATCCATATAATGCCTTGAATGGTGTCATCCCAATTGGCATGTGATAGGTGGTGTTGTAGCAATATTTTCCCAAATGAAGCCACTTAATCCATGTCCTTTGTTGGCTTGCAACATAGTTACGCAAGTAGCCTTCCACCCATTTATTCACAATTTTGGTTTGCTCGTCTATTTGATGGTGGTAGTTGGTACTTGGTGTTAACTCCGTGCCAGATAGCTTGAATAATTTAGTCCAAAAGATGCTAAGAAATTTGCTATCACGGTCACTTACTATGTTTTTAGGAAGTCCATGGAGCCTAAATACTTTCTTGAAGAATAATTTTCCAATTTGTGGTGCTTTATACTTGGAATGGATTGTGAAAAAGTGGGCATACTTGGTTAATCGATCGATAGCCACAAAGATACAATCTTTACCATGGACCTTAGGGAGTTTGGTGATAAAGTCCATTTAGATGTTTTCCCATTTTTGCTTTGAAATGGGGAGAGGTTGTAAAAATCCTACAAGTAAAGTATATTCCACCTTGTTTTGTTGACATATAGTGCATTCCCTCACAAATCAAAGGACATCATTCTTGAGGCCCTTCCAAGTAAACCTTTCCCTAACTCGTTTGCAGGTTTTCAAGTACCTCAGGTGTCCTGGCAATGGGGTCTAATGAACGACCTTCAATATTTTCTCTTTTAGTTTTGATTCTGGCACTAAGTAGATCCGATCTTTGTAATAAATGATGTCATCTATTACCTTGTATTGGTCATCTTGCACTTGACCCTCCAATAGTTCACATGCAAAAGCGTTCTTTGAATACTCCACTAGTAAATGTGTCTTCTAATCGGTGGAGACTTTGGAGCATGAACAAATAGTAGGTTTCTGGGATAGGGCATCAACTACCATGTTTCTCTTTCCCTTAATATACTCAATATCAAAGTCGTATGCTTGGATCTTACTAACCCATTTTTGTTGCCATTCATTGAGGTTTTTTTCCTCTAAGAAATATTTCAAGCTATTATGGTCTATCCTTGCAACAAACTTCCCACTAACTAAATATTGTTGAAACTTGGCCAATGCATGCATTATGGCAAGCATTTCTTTGTCGTATGTAGAATACAATATTTCATTATCTTTCAACTTCCTACTCTTGAAAGCAATAGGATGCCCTTGTTGCATTAAGATTGCCCCAATTCCTTCTCTCGAAGCATCACATTCTAGCACAAAAGGCTAGTTGAAATTAGGTAGGGCAAGAACTGGACAACTACTCATGTTCTCCTTCAATTTGTCAAATACTTGTGCCTCATTGGTCCATTTTCTTGGTCAGACTTGTTAAGGGAGCCCCAAGTTGGGAAAACCCTTTAACAAACCTTCTATAATACCTACACAGCCCATCTAATTTGGTGAGGGTCTTTGGTAGGAGCCAATCTATGATGGCTTGGATCTTCTCTTGGTGCACTTGAACTCCCTTAGTACTAATAATGTGACCCAAGTATAAAATTTCGATCATTACCAAATTCACACTTAGATGCTTTAGCATATAATGATTCTACTTCCATGATTCCCAATACTTCATTCAAGTGTTTCAAATGATCTTCCCATGTCTTGCTATTTATGAGTATGTCGTCAAAGAACACGAGCAAAAGCTTTTGTAGCTACTTGTTGAATATGTGATTCATACAAGATTGAAATGTGGCTAGTGCATTGGTCAAGCCAAAAGGCATAACCAAAAACTCATGATGACCATAGTGACAACGAAAGGCAGTCTTATGGATGTCATGTTCAGGAACTCCTATTTGATGGTACCCCAATTTTGTTACACCCCGATTGTATAGCTACTACATATTAGTACTGCATAAGGTTAAATGATTGTAAGAGAATTCTATGAATGAATAAAATATGTTGTACCTTGTTATCAATATAAGTGTTTTCACATTTAATGATTGTCTCATTTAATGTTGCTTCAATTGATGTTATTCATGGTGAAATATTGCATAAGGAGGTTAAAGAATCATGTTATTCTAACTTGAGATGTTTATGTATACTGTTAATATTATGAACATGTGACTGTCATGAGTTTATGTCAGTGGATGCATGTATGTGAACCATTCCTCCAAACGGAGGGGAAATATCACTCGAGAGAGGAGCTTGGTCGTTTAACCAGTAAAGTGAACTATCTAAGCAAACACACACGTCACTATAGTTTGAGTGAACTAAGTCAGTTATGTTGGTTCTAGATAAGTCATTTGTAGCTCGTATATTGGTATTAGGAGTCTTGTCTACTTCTTTACGCTTTTATGAGTGATGTTTATCTGTATATCTGTCTTGTTGTATTACGATCATTATGATGGTAATGTGAATGAATGTAAGTGAATAAGGAGTGGACATATATGCATATATATAGTATATACACATATCCATATGGATATACATATCAATACAGGTGTATGATTGGCAGATGGATATGCTCATACAAATGCATTGATATGGTATACCTACACATACGTGTACATTGAGGTATATATAGGTATATACATGTATATATGCACACAACCTATAATATGTGGATATTAATAATATTATATTATTATTGCTTGACAATTTACATATACATGTATATATATACATATCGGATATGCTAACTGGCTTACGATATGTTTACAAAATGATATATATATGTAAAATAACATATATATATTGCACGAGGTAATTAAATATATATATATATATATATTATTTATTACTTTAATATATATATATATATTTAATATTTGAATCTCAATGATGGAAATCAAGTTATTTTCCACTTTGAATTAATATTAAACCTCAACTATGGAAATTGGGTTAAATATACCCAATCGATTATTATCATCAAACATGGAAATCCAATGAATTGAAATATTTGCCTTTGGTAATGGGAAATCAATACGTCATTCTTCAATATGATTAAAATCGAAATATTTCATTTGAACTTTGAGAATAAAATGAAATAGATGGTTGAGTAAAACACGCGTGCCCAGTTCATACACGCAGGCAAAGACCAAGTCGTTGGAAATTATGACGCAGCCTATAGCCTGTCGATTTAACCAAATGTATAGGCTATGTGGATAGTGAATATCAATGGAATTTTTCACCGAACATTTTCTACCCGCCAGATTTTAGAATTGGCACCATATCTGGAATGAAGCCTATAAGTGTCGATTCTATATATATTATCATGTGCAAATGGAAATGGTCTCCATTCTGTTGTCAAACAATGGAGATCGACTCACCTCTTTGAAGCTGAGTATGAGATTAAAATCATGCCACTTATTAAGTTGGACAATTCAAATTACAGTGTTGGCAATTGACATGCCTTTGGAAGTGGAATTCGATGAGGCTGAGGCTCTATAAATAGCCGCCCAATTCATCATTCTTTACTAATTTTCTGGAGAATTTATCCTTGAGAACTTATTTTTTGTAGAGCAATCACTCTATTTTTCTGAGAGATGTATATTTCTATGAGCTGAGTTTAGTTTGAAATTACCAGTTATTCATTATCGAATCACCTGAGTTTTATACTTCTATTCAGCTATAACCATTATCATTCTGAATATTCATTTCTGAGTACTTATTTCTAAGTGAGAAAGGTAGCAACTTGTGAGTTAATTCTGAGTGAGTAAGGTAGTAACTTGTGAGGGATTTTCCAATTGATTGATAGAGTTGGAAGTGCTGTGAGAATAGGCTGAGACATCATCATTTGGAGGAAAGCTAAATACCAGGCATGGGATATTCTTCTACTATCAATTTCAATTGTGAATCTTTAAATATTTCTAGAAGTTGTGTTTACTGTTTGTGCATAGATAGGGAATTGCTTCATAAACTGTATTTATGTTGTGTATAGAGAGTAAATTGTTTTGTGAATTGCATATTTGTTTGCACCTAGGGAGTAAATTGTATAAAGGACAAAGATGCATACTTGTGTGATTTGCATTAATTGTATGATCTCCATATAAGGAGAATACGATGGTAATAGTTACTATATACTAGGACCGAAATGAAGGAAGGAGTCAAGTAAAATCTATCAGCTTAAGTTATTAGGTTAACTTAGACAAGCTTGAGTTACTCCTAGGATAAAGATTTCCAAAATAGGAGGGATTGTGTGAATTACTTGTTGAGTTGGTTCATTTCTAATAGTTAGTATGTTGTAGGTTAGTCTGGGATGACTGATTATCCAGGGAAGGACATAACCTGTGTGTAGTGTAAGATAGCCCTAAGTCAAATTGACCCTGAATAGTGTATGTGATAGATGACCTTCAGTAGAAATATTGTATGAACACTTTGGCCAAAGTAGTGTAATGTACCTACATCCTCTTAGATTGGGCGATGATTCAACTGTCAGTTCACTGTGATCCCGTATTACATTCTAGATCGAGGGATGTCGTATTGCATAGGATCTAGTTATGCAGGACACACCACTATGCTCAGTTGGTTAACAGTATTGGTTACTCTACCAATCTCTTCGTCGAAGGGAGGGCCATCTATTAAATAATAGATGTGCGGGGGACCGCATTATAAGTCTGTGGTTGGCAGAAAAGTGCTTGAGTGATGTTTCTCCTCCATAGCAGACTACTGAAGTACCAAGATTTGAAAGGTGAAATTCTTGGACCTTCTTACTACTATTTGTTCAAAAGCTCATTGAGCTATGTTTATACTTGTATGTCTTCTTACTCTGATGTTTACTTGAAAAGGAAAAGTTATTTTATTGTAATGAATTGTATTATGTTAAAATGATTTCAATTAAAAGAAAAGAATTTTTTTGTTACAATGGCTATTTACTCATTATCTTTATTTGTCTGATGTAAAATTAAGAAATTTTTATTTCACACAAGGGTTAGTATGTTACAAATCTTACGTCTATTTTTTAGAAATAGACTACATCGTGCAATTCATCCAATAATTCATCAATCTAAGGGATTGGATACCATTTTTTTATCATCTTCTTGTTTAATGCTCAATAGTCAATGCACATTCATAGAGTTCCAACCTTTTTCTTGACTAACACCACAGAAGATGCGAATGGACTAGAGTCATTTCTACTAATTCCTTGATGTACTTCTCAATTTCATCCTTGAACTTTTTGGGATTATGGTATGGTGTGGTGATAACCGGTTTGGCATCTTCTTCTAATTCAATAGTGTGTTCAAACCCTATATGAGGTGGTCTCCTTGGTGGTATATCCCCAAAAATAAGACTATGCTTCTCCAAGATGGATTGTAAGTCATCATGATGATACTTAGGCTTGTTGCTTGATGATTTGGGAAGTAAGACATTGTGTAGCCCAAGCTATATCTCCATGCCTAAATATGCTTTCCATCTTTTTAGCTGAAACAACTCAAGGAGTTCCATCAAATGGCCCTTTAAATACCACCTTCTTACCATCCAACTTGAACTTAAACTCCATAGTTTGAAAGTTTTGTGAATACTTGCCAATGGACATCATCTGTTGGATTCCAATTATAGCATTGGTATCACCCAACCCCACAATATAAAATTCATCAATGACAGTTTAGTCACCAATTGTAATCTTCAATTTTGGTACCTTAGTCGAACAAGATATTTGGTATCCATCTACACCATCACACTAAACCCTTCATGGTCAACTATTTGGAGCCCTTTCTTGGCAACCAATGTTGAATCAATAAAGTTGTGAGTAGCTTCGCTATCAATCAACAATGTTATCTTTTATCCTTGCAATACCCCACAAACTTTAAATGAATTGAATCTTGGAGTTCCAATCATAGTGGCAATTATACCTTCCTTCATTTCTTTAGGTGTAGGTTCTTTTTCCCTTCATGCTTCTTCCTCTATTTCATCTTGCTCACTGCTTACATTAGATTTATCTTCTTTCTTACTGTCGAGCATGAATTTTATGTAATATACCTTCCCTTTTCCAAGGCATCTATGTCTTGATGCCCAAGGTTCTTTGTAAGTAATGCAAAATTTCTTCCTTCTTAATTATTTCCTAGTTTCTTCATCCATTCTCTTTTTTGGCCATTCCCTAGAGATAGGTTGTTTTGTTTTGTCCTTTTGGAAGGAGGATCCTTTAGATGTTATCTTTTTCTTTGTAGCAATAGAATCCATATCCCTAGCCTTCTTAGTGGCTTCTTGAAGCATACTTGGGTTGAGGGCTTTGACCCAACCCCTTATAGGGTCCATTAGGCCATCCACGAATAGGACAACCGATCTTCTCTCAAAGATGTAAGTGACCAACACTGAAAGCATTTGGAATTCCACAATATATTTGTCAATGGTTCCATATTGCCTTAATTTTTTCAATTCCTTGAAGTGGAGCTCCAAATCCTTGTTGTCAAATCTCTCTATTAGTTTCTCCATGAATTCCATATACAAAGTGATTTGTTCATGGCCCAAAGTGATCATGCCATGATACCGCCATTCATGAGCCACCCCATCTAGATGTAAGGTAACATATTTGATTTCTCCACTTCCTAGCATGGGGTTGAGTTGGAAGTACGTATCAACCTTTTGAGCCCATGCTCGTGTTGTGGATTTTCTTGAGCCATCAAAGTATAGCAAGCTAAGCCTTACCAATTTTCCTCCTTAGATCATTATTATGGTCTCTATTACCCTTGTTAGGTAAATGCTTCAATCTTATGTCCATGTAGTCTCTAAGGGACATATGTGTTTTTAATCCTCCATCTAACCAATCTTGGCGAAATTGGTCTTGTAACTCTACCAATGTAGGTTCATTACCTCCTTGTTCTACTATAGGTGGAAAAGTAGGTATTGTGGATCTAGAACTAGTTGTAGGGGCAAGATGATTTGGAGTTCTATTGTTTCTTGAATTATCTTCATGGCCTCCACTATTTCCAACTTGGTTGTTGTCGTTTGCATTTATCATGATTTGAGATAATGTGTTCAATAATTGAGCCATCCTATGTTGACTAGCTCTTTTTTCGTTCATGAATTGATCCATACGATCAATGAAGTCTCTATCTCCCATGTTTTTGTCTCTTTATTCGCTACTCCTAGATTCAAAACTGTTGTGGATGCCTAATATATTGGAAGTTGTTCTTCCTTCTTGAGCTTGGGCAAGTTCCCATTATTATTTTTATCTCCCTATTGTAGTCTATTATCTCCTTTGGTGCATCCACCTTCATAGGCTGGTAGGTTTAACCAGCTATAATACCAATTGTAATATCCCTTGTAGATTTATTATAAACTTTTTCTTTTAACTTTATAGACTAGAGTATCAAGATGTGACAAAAGAACAACTCTATCTTCTACTCATGCTATGTTGCTATATATATGAGAAGAATAGATATTACGATAGTAATAATGATACCAACTTCTACTATAATTCAGTAATGAAGTCTAGACTAAGAAGTTACTTAAGAATGAAAGCCTAATAATGATCAATAATTGCTAAAATATATCATGAAATTGTGACATCAAATCAATTTTGTTTCTGATTACTCCTTTAGAACATACAATTTCTGAGTATGAGAATAATTGATGTATAATATGATACTTCACTTATGTCATTTCTGATTAAAAGGCTCTTAGTCATGCGATGGGGGAGGGCGATATTCTTGAATGTTTACTAGTTATTCATGCAGCCCGAACTTGATGATCAAAGGCTCCTTAGGAGCACCTTAGATTTTCTTATCTAGAGAGGTATATGTCTGCAACTTAATCGATGCTTCTTTGCCTTGAAATATATCCCTTTTTATATCTATGATTTGGCAAGGGACATAACCTTTCATTTCATTCACTTGACAAGGGACATGTCTCTTTGTTTATGCTAATCGCTATAACTAATAATTGTTGTTTAAGAATAATTAAATTTATTTAACATTATTCCTTGATTTGAAATTGCCGACCTTCCTTGAGTATGATCGTTGCTTTTATATTCTTTATGATCATTTCTTCTTGCTACCTTTTATCATTATCTGATTGTTTCCTTTGCTTATATTTAATCCAATTTTATTAAGGAAATTGTTCAATTCTCAGATCCACAATTCTATTATGAAGGTCAACTAGTATTTAATCATAATCTATATCTTCCTAGTAAAGATTGTTTGGCATAATTTACTTTATTTCCTTGGACAAGCGAGTGGGATATTACATCTTTAGTCAAATCTATAACTTTACAACTTTAAGCAAAGATTTGAAGACACCAAGCATACGTGCAATGTTTCCTTGGAGATGTACTATAATATAGATGTTGTTAGATTCTTTTATTTTTCAAAATATCAAACTCTAGATGTACTCAGTCAAAATGCCATAGGATATCCTTTTATTCTTCTCAAATAAGTGAAATTTTTTAATTACAACTAGGTATGCAAGTCAACATATTATGTGTTAGGCAGGCTCACAACAACTAGTAAATTGGTTGGTGAGGCAATAATTCAAAAATATAAATTTTAAAAGTTTTGGGATCAAATACATTATTACAAAATTTACTTGGGTTAGGTATACACGATTGGTCTTGATTGGGGTTTAAAACAATGAATTTAGGAATCAAGTATGAAACTCTAAGGATAGTGATGACATGGATTGGGATATGAATTGAATTTACACATGAATATTCCAATTGTAAGCTAATTATCTCATTTAGGACACCTTAAAATGACCAAAAATAAGGAAAAAAGGGTGATATACAATATTCACCATTGCATTTTTCCCACACTTTGACGTGTATTTGAACTATTGGACAAATGCACATTAAAAATGTAAAACAAGTTGTCAACATTTAGAAGTAAATATTTTTAGATAGTAAAAGAAAATTTGGTCCACATAAAGTAATGAACCATTCTTCAATTATTCTTATCATGAGTGTGTTAGTGGAACTTACAAATAGAAAAAAAAACATGCAATGAGTAGTATTTGTCAAACAATTTTGGAAACACATTAATTTCAACTTGCTTGAGAAGGAACTATCTTTGAAAAAGTAAAAGTAAAAGTAAAAGGTAAGAGATTATGCTTGTTATGGAAAGTGATATGAGTCTTTGACTTTGTAGAATGAAGAATTGACTATTGATTGCTCAATGAGAGAGCTCCACCTAGTTTGTAGGTGACTATAAAAAAGTTCTTTGACTACACAAACAAATGTAAAATAACTCATAAATAAATGAAATGCTAAAGGATCTTTGTCTAGCTACAAAAAATAATTTGACTCTATAGATAGTGTGGTAAGAGAACTTTATCTAGATATAGTGATGAATTTATATCTAGTACTACAAATTGATCATTATTGTATGACTATCACTGAACTCATGAAAAATGTCTAACCAATTAGTGACTACATAGGATGCAAGGAATTTTAGGAAAGAAAAAAAATGATAAGCATTATAAAGCATGTAATATAGCAAAAACATCATCATATGAGAAGCATGTAAGCACATAAGTTGAAGAGAAACATTAAGATATGCAAAAGGTTGTTCCTAGTATATGCAAATGATAAGATAATGATAGCCATAGATGCTAGACAAAAATCATGTAAACACATAAAATTAGAAGATATGTGTAAATGTGTATATAAGGTTTCCCCAAATATAGATTAATGATAAGGACAATTATAAATGCTAGATGTGGATTATTTAAGCATATCAAAAAGTATGCGTATAAGGTTGCTCCCAATGTGGGAAAATGATAGGATAACAATGGCCCTGAAGGAAAGATAAGGATTATGTAGTATTAATAGGATGTAAAAGATGTAGGCTAGACAAGGATCATAATATATAATTAGTCATAACACATAATCATATGATGTAAGCATGATAAGGGTTATAAATATAAATATGAGCATAACAACTATCATATACGTTGTAGAAATGCAAGGAATGGAGTCATAAGCATGATAAGTAAATGTGGGAAAAAATAAGATCATGTAATGTAGTAACACAAAAATATCATGAATTAGGAGACATATAATTGTAAGGGCATGCAAACAAGAAATAAGTGAAAAAAAATACACATATAGCATGAGAATACACATGAAAAAGAAGTAAGTGTAGGTGTTAAGCATAAGATTAGTATAGGAAAGGTGCCCCCAAGTGGGGAAAAAAAATATAAAGCATGTAATAGAGAAGGTAAAATGATAATAAGCTATGCATGATAGAGATCACATAGACAAGAGGACAAAGTGTAAGGAAGCACAAGGTAAATGGACAAATAATCAAATAGGATCACAACATACATAGCATAAGCAGAAAGGTCAAAGTATAAACAATATAAAACATGGGGAAAGGTGTCAAGAACACAACGTGCATTCAAAATCACTTGGTGTCAATGTGCATCACTAAAGGTGTTGTTGCATCATCTATGTGTTAACTAGGAATGCGGAACATAAACAACAAGCCAAGAAAATAAAGAAAAAACACAAAATGTGGTGAGTAATGACAAGGTTAGGTGAGGATATCAAACCAACAAATTCATTTCTCATCATGTGTATCTATAATTTATCATTGTGAAAACTAATGCATCCCATGGCTCTATTTATGTCATTATGAAGTATATCATGAACAAGAGCAATATGTATGCTCTAAATAATTTGGCTTAGATGTTTTATAGAGTAATTTATCTTTTCATGAGTAACTTCAAAATAGGGTGTTTTATGGTGAACAAGATCAATCTCTTTATTTCACATAATTTGATTTTGTATGATCAACTTCATCAAGTGAGGAAGTTGTGGTTTCATGAGCATACTCAATGTTTATCTTCCCTTTGCCTATAGATTCTTGAACTTTATGTTTCAAAGTAATGCCTCTATTTGTAGAATGTTCACATATGTTCTAATAGGCACAAAAATGCTTAGCCTTGCGTTGCACAAGCTTAGAGCTATCCATTAGTTTTACAAGAGGCAAGGTGATGAGATTATGTTTCATTTTTTTTAATTGATACTTATCAAAATAAGCAAAGCATATACTTGTGAAGGTCCTTCAATGAAGCAATAGATCATCTTTACCATTGAATACTTTGTATGGTTCCACCATTCCACTTAGTGAAGGATAAATCAGACTATCATATGGCATTTAGGATTGTGGAATATTATGTTAGTGTCATTTTTTGGTTTGAATCTCTGTGCATAAGCATAAACATACTATTCTAGATGATCAATCCTAGTGATGAGGTAGTTCGCATGAGGTGGAATATCATGCTCAACATGTCCCTTTGTCATATTTGTATGCATCATGTTATGTATAATAGGGGTGAAGGGTGGAAAAGTATCAAGAGATAGATCATGAGGAGGTTAAACTAAGTCTATATTATCCCTATAATGTTCTAGATGGTCAATCCCAATTTACGAGGTAGTTCATATAAGGTGAAATATCATGCTCAACATGTCCCATAGTTGTATGGGTATGTGCACATCATGTCATATATAGTAGGGGTAGAGATTGGATAAGGATCGAAAGATAAATCATGAGGATGCTCAACTAAGTCCATGCTATTATTAAGTAGAATAGGAGAGGAAAAAGGGCAATAAAAGCATGTGCCAAAACTAGAAAAGAATGATAAAATGAAAAAGATAAATCTAACCATTGTAAAAATCCACCATTCAAATAAATTCTAAACTCGCTATTCATTAAGGTATCATCATAAAATATAAAGATTCATTGATAGAAACATCAAATCATCATGAAACAACTCCTCACTAAGAGCAATGACATAATATAATGAACAAGGAGGTAATGGAGTATCAACATTTATGTGAGAGACAAGCAAACCACTATCATATTACAATATATTATCCTCCCATGCATCACTAGGTACAATGTTATGAAGATTACCATGAGGTGTAAAAAAATGACTATCAAAAAACATATTATCATGGATCATGTAAACAAAGAAGGCAAAATCTCTCAAAATAGAAGGAAAAATCATAGCAAAGTCCATGAAAGAGGATAGGGTGGATATGCTTGAAAATAATTCAGTAGTGTAACATGAAACATCATTGATATGGAAAAAGGATGTCATCTCATCATAGATCCAAGGATCAAAATCAATAAAGTGTGAGAACACCTTATACTCCTTGATATATCTATATGAAGATAATCTTAAAATGTAGATTCATTAAAATCCTTGATAAATGGTTGTTCGTAGAGATAAATCAAAAGATAGAAAGGAGTTGTAGAAGATAGTAGAATCCACCGCAATTTACCAAAAATAGGATGTGGAGCATAAGGACAACTAGGCCTAGTAGGAATAGGTATATATTGTAAGGGACACATCCCGAATAGCATATATAGGAAGATAGATGTTAAATAGATGTAATAAGAAATAAGGAAGAAGAAGAGATAAAATTTATGTAAATACAATAAAAGGAACAAAAGTGAGATCATATTATGTTATATCAAAGTAAATGAATATAATATATGGAGACAATATTTTGAATTATTTAAATTGACTTTTGACAATGTTTTATGATAGGAATATAGTTTAATGCCACAATACACTTAATCTCTAATCATTCCACCATTGTTGTCAATGAGATATAAATACAAGTATTAAATAATCCCTAAGGCTCATAACTCCAATTTGTGACCTCATTTTTCTTGCTAACATTGGTTTTGTTGTCAGGACCCTAGTTAGGCAATAAAGAATACATCAGAGCACCAAATAAACTTGTTGATTAAACCAACAAATTAAGAAAGATAATATAAGAAGGAAAGCATTTTTTTCAAGAATTATGATAGAATCCTCTAGGTACTAACCTTGTGAGATGGGGTTAGGCATCTAGGGGACGAAAAATAGAAAGGGGGGACCTCCAAAAGAGATCCCTAAAAAGAGGTGACCAATCAAAGTGATTGTTCTATAACACCATGGAAGGCATGAAGGACTAATATTACACCAAATCATTAACACCTATTACCAAAGGAGATAATAAGAAATTAAGGGTGGTTAGAGAGGAGATTGAATTAACAAAATAATTGAACATGGATGACAAGAATATAGAAGAGAAACACTAAAAACATACTTGGGAGCAATAAGAAAGGTACTGCAAGAGTGGATAAAGAAGAAAAGATTAAGAGTGAACACATCAATAAGGGTGTTGTTGAGTGTGCCATTATGGGTGTTTCCAAAATAAAGGAAGATGAGTGTTCCACTGAGGGTGCTATTGATAAGAGAGAACTTTTCCAAAATCCAAAGCAAATAAACTTGAATCTTGAAAAAGAAAAATATTAACAAAATTAATGTGAAGTATGGAAATATGTAGGGTATCAAGAAAATATTAAGAAGAAATTTGAAAAATTATTTAGACTCCAGTACTTCCACCCTTGTTTACATCACCACATTTAGAACCAAATTTATCCAATATTCATATCACCTTGGATGGAAAATTTATGGAAATTCTAAAAACCTCAAAAAAATTATAGCCAATAAAAATTAATGTGGATTACCTAGACCAATTAGTTGATAAAAGTTTGAGAAAACTAAGGAGAGAAGAGATATGTGGAGCAAATGAAGTCATGTGGAAAATATTTCTGATAAATAACTAATCAAATGTCATTTACAAATGAAAAATATCATCTAAGAAAAAACACCACTTTGAAGAGTTACAAAATTTGAACAAGGAACCATACCTTATGCCATTTAAATTGAGAAGAGTTTAATTACAAGATACAAGTGGAGAATTTCCTCAAGTACTAGATCCACAACAACAATTTATAGAAAATTGTGAAGCAATAGTGTGGAAAGATTATTTTAACAATAAATTTTCAAGGGATAAAGGAAGAGATGGTAAGCCTATACCACATATAAGTTCTTGAAGAAAAAGAAAAAAGAGAAAGTAATAAAATAAACTTGTTACAAAACTGAATAAAGAGCCTAAAAAAATAATGGACTCCCCAATTAAGCTTAAGATTTTTGGAAAAGACACCACAAAATCTATATAACACAAATTTGTACTAGAATCTATGTGGTAAAGAAAAGGAATAATTAGATACCAAGACAAACTATTTGATTGTGGGAACTTTAAGAAATGATGCCCTTAAATAACATAGGAAAAGTTTCCCACAACATGATAAAGAATGGGACACGGTAAAAGGGGAGTTTTTAGAAAACTTTAAGTCTCTAGAAGTCCCCACAAAAAGTGTGAGTAAAATAAGATATCTAGTTTATAAATAAGGAAAACCAATAAAATACTATGATAGAAGGTTTAAGTAAGTATTATGAAAACTAGAAGATCCATTAACTATAAAAAATAGAATGGTTTGTATCAAGACTAAGTTTGGAGATTAGGACATTTTTAGATGGAAAAACATTCAATATATACTCGAAAGTGGTAACTTTAGCTTGTCGCATAGAATCACAGACTTGGAGAAGAAGAAGAAAGGATAATGAAAATAAAGAGTTAGAATAATTGAGATTAGAAATAGAGTAGTTAAAATTGAAACATGAAGTATTAGCCAAATAGGATACTAGCCCATAGAAGTAGAGATCAAATATTTGGTGCACATATTTCTCACAAGAGGGACACATAAAGAATGAGTACCCTATAATAAAAGGTGAAAAGGGGGCTGCCATATTAAGTGTAGACTTGAAGACACCCCCCTTCAAAAATAAAACAATATATTATGGCATCTACAAAGAATGGGATGACCATGGGACTGATGATTACTTATCACTTCTATTTAGACTTAGAGAAAGAGAAGAAGGGGATCATAAGCCATGGTGCAACCACCATCCCACCAATAGATTATAAGTAGACTAGAATATGGCCTATGTACAAGGGCTTACAAAATGACATTTGTACAACCAAGATCACTAGTATAGTGCACCTAATTAGACAAACTAGAGGAATGTGAATGCACTTCAAAACACTCCACTCCATAATCAAAATGGTGATAGGTAATATTTCAAAAATTATAGAGGAAGAGGATGAGACAAAAGTAGCCATAGGAGGGAGGACACATATTGCTACAAGTGTGGCAGAAAAGGACATTATGCAATTAATATTTTTCAAAACAAAAGAAATGTGCTTTATACAACAATCCATACCATGATTTATTCAACTATGAAATGACACAATAGTATTTAATAATATGTCACCACAATAAAAAAGTGATGAATTATAGGGGCCTAATGCACCTAAAGGTGCTAGAATCATGAAGAAAGTCCCCAAAGAAACAAGGCAAGGGGCTAGAAGGTGTCAAAAGGAAGAAAAATATAACTTTGACACATCTGAGGAAGAAACCTTCAAAGAAGAGTACCAAGAGAAGAAACAAAAGTAAAAAAAAAGGCTTGGTTGGATATAAAGAGAGGAATAAAGTTGTAGTAGTAACTAGGTAAGGAACATATACCACAAAAGATAAACAACCCATATACAATATGGAGGACATGAAGACAAGGATGAAGAAGAAGAAGAAGATGAAAACTTCTTCCCTAATAAGTATCAACATGATCAAATAGTAAACAAATATAAAAAACTTATCAATAAAGAACAAAAGGGAGAAAATTAGGAAAAGTAATTATGTCTCAAAAGAAGAAGCTACCACACTAAAGCAATTAGCCACACTGTCACAACAAAATAGTTTATTAGAAACACCATTTTTTTATAAATATTGGAATAAATAAGAAATTATAAAACCAAAACTTAGGAAGATGTCTAAAACAAATAGATCATGGAAAATTAGATCACTCATGATCACCACACACATTAATCACGAGAAAATAAAACAAGTGATGGTATATCTAGGATCATATGTAAATATTCTTCCAAAGAGGGTATGGGAATAGTTAAGAAAATCAAAATTGGGAGGAACACCATAAAACATTAGCCTAGCTGATGGATTTTCAATGGGAACAATAGGTATATGGAAAAACGTAGAAGTTAACATCATAGGAGCAAAAGATGTCATATATTTTGAAATAGTTTCCATGAAAGAGCCATTTGACACTTTCAATACATTACTTGGATCACAATAGTTTATTAACTCAAATGGAATAGTGGATTCAAGAAAAGAAGAAATATTCTTTGGAAATGACAATAGGATAGTCCATATACCCCTAGGAGTAGAAACAAAAAATTCATATATAGAAGAAATAGCTCAAGAAGAAAATGAGGAAGAAAACCCTAATCCTCTATACTCCATGCTCTAGGTTTCCCAAAATAGAACCACTAGAAGAACCAAAATTGAAAGAAGAAATAAAAGTTAAAAGTGATAATGGAAGCATTGATAGTGAGGAATATTTTAGTGCTTGGATTAGGGAAGAAATGGAGTTAAAATCCCATAAAAATCAAGGGTTTAGAAGGGTGTTTTTGGTACACTAGACATCACAAAACTTGTCACAATTTATTACATCATCAAGAAATCTACCATAAAATATATAAAACAAAAAAGAAGACAAAACCAAACCTAACCTCTCAATTCCATGACAAATACACCACATTTTGAAGGGTATCTCACATATTAAGCTACCTAAATATTTAAGGATTGGAGATTTGGATACTTACTAGGAGTACATGGAATAAAATTTTGATAAAGAGGATTTGCAGTTAGACACACTCCAACATACCTTGATATGCAATTTCACAATTTGATGGAAGATGCACCAAAATAATATTCCTCGATGGCACACATTCAAAATTTTGATAAAAAAAAGGATGCTTATTGGAAGAAGGGAAAAATGAAATAATTCTAAAATATAATGGATCAATCCCACCAAAAGAAAACTTGGACATTTGTATAACCATTTGGAGGGGTAGAAGAGAATATGATACCAAATTATATATAAAAAAATTCCACTAGACCTTAACACTAGTAGCACACACCTCATATATTAGTTAGGAAAGAATAAAAATGAAATATTAGGAAGAATTCTAAGAATATTTCCTATATACATTTTCCTTCTATGATACAAATAGAGACATACATACCACATTAGTCAAATTGAAGGAAATCATATTCAAATCAATAGATGATACAACAAACATGTATCAACACACCCCGCCTCCAACAAAAAATAGAAGGGATATGGAAATTTATTGAGTGGACGGAGAAGGAAATCCAGTACTCTGAGAAAAGATGTTATACAATACATCAAGAAGATGAAGAAGAAAAACCAAAATTTGATATACAAGTAAATCAAGAAGAAAGATAGATTATACTAAATAATGAATCAAAATAAAATTATTATAACCAACCATTAAACATAAGAGGAAAACATAGCTACTATAGGTGATCCAAAACTAGCAAAGATTGGGGATTATCAAGATAACAAGATGGTGATACAGGTAGCCAAAATATTATTAGAATATGAGGACCTTTTAAATTTATTGACTTGAAAGGAATCAAAGAAGTAAGGGTAATGCTAATTCAATTAAAGGAAGGGGAAAAACCATAGAAGAAAAGACCATATAGGCTAAATCCAAATATGAAGAAGAAAGCCAAAGTAGAATTGGATAAAATGCTAGTTGCAAGAATCATCAAAATAGTAGAAGATGTGGAATGGACCAGTCTTATGGTCATACGAAACAAGAAACCAAGGGAAATAAAAATCTGCATAGACTTTAGGGAAATTAATAAAGCATGCATACATGACTTCTTTCCCACACCATTTACAAAAGATATATTGGATTTAGTGGCAGGAAAAGAAATCTAATCCTTTATAGATGGATTCTCTGAATACCACCACCTGTCAAGATTAAGGAAGAAGATCAACCTAAAACCACTTTTTTTTCCAAGTGGGTATCATTTATGTATATTGTGATACCCTTTTGTATTAAATAATTCTTTGAAAATGGAAAGACCTGAGCTAGTTCTATACAAAGTTTTTGCAAGTTTCATTGTTTGAGCATTTTTTCAAATAGTTTGTAAGCATCTGAGTTGAATGTATTTTTTTGTTTTGTTTCCAATTGATAATGCTTGGCTAAATTTATCACAATAAACTACCATAAGAATATAGTTTCCAGATTTTAAAATTTGATAACAACACTCATTTATAGACATAGATCATTGAATGTAATAGATAACATGCATAGACAAATTAAAGTTTATGATTCAAATGATACAAAAAAAATATTTGTATGAATATTAATTTGCATACACAAAAATATTTTATTTTTGACCTATAATCATCTTCAACAACTCCAAAGAAACTATACAACACATATTCTCCAATATTTTGCAACCCACAATGACTGTGTGATAGGAATAAATATGGTACGACGAGCATAAAGAAAGGTATGACCACTAGCTAATGTTTTGACCCATTTAATCCTTGGTTGCACCTTCCTATTTAACCCATCCACATGCTTTTGACCATTAATGAGGTGGCATTGAAGTTTTAAAAAAATAGGAATTAAATTGTTGCCTCCATAAGTTGACTATGGTACGACTCATTAAGCTACAATGGTATGACATAATAACATTTGAAATGACACAACTCCTTAATAGTTGAAACTGTATGGTGGGTAATTCCTAGTCATAAATAAATATATTCAATGTAATCATTTTCTAAAATTTATCTCTGATGTTTACTCAAATCCTCTAGACCTTTGAACTCAAAAATTTGTCTTGAAACAACACTTCACAAATTAAAAAGTATCCAATCGATGAACCAAATTGCAAAATTTGTGTGACTTCATCTGTAACCAGTCAGGGTAGATCTTCCACTACCGAAATAAATTCCCCTTAGGGTTTTTCCCTAGGGTTAGCTCCACAAGAAGTTTTGAATATCCACAATAGAGAAAATAAAATCTATCATACTCCAAATGAGCTCCAAAATATTCTTTTATTAAATTCATTAAGCTCAAATAGTAAAGTAACCCTTTTAATATTTTGTATAATTTTTACTTTAGTCATTTTAATAAATTAATTAAAATAAGATATCCATACAATATTTCTTTATTGGACAACTTAAAATAATTTATTTAATTTATTCCCTTACTTCTTGACTATAGCCTACATGAATAAAATAGGCTAAGTGCTCATCTCTAATTACTCCTCGAAAGGGGACATTACAATCCTCCCTTCTCAAAATTATTTTCCCTCAAGAAATTATAGATTAGGATGTTACAAAATTTGTTCACCCTCCCAAGTGGCATCCTCAATGGGAAAGTATCTCCATCTAATGAGATGCTTTTTAATCACTCTACTCCTCAATCTCTTTTCCCTAACATCTAGAACCTTATCAGAAACTAGAACCAATCTTCCATCCTCATCTAAAGGCATAAGCTTAGGTGATGATGTAATGTGCTACCCAATGCCTTTTTAAGGCATGAAATGTGGAACACATTATGAATCCTCCTATTCTCCAATAATTGTAACTTATAAGCTACTTTACCCATCCTCCAAACAACTCTGTAAGGGTTGTAGAAGTGAGGTTTCAACTTTTTCGCATCACTCTTCTTCAAAGGAGACTACCTATAGGGCTGAAGATGCAAGAAAAATAAGTTACCCACCTCAAAACTTCTCTTATATGTTTTTTTGTTTTTGGTTATTATGAAGATTATCCTTAAGTGTCCTGAGGATGTCTTGGTTTTCTTGTATCCAATATTTATCCTTAGGATCTTTTTTATCACCAAAATATAAATCCACAAATTTGGAGCATCATATCCATACAAGTCTTTGAAAGGAGTCATCCCAATTGCCATATGATAGGTGGTATTATAACAATGCTCATCCAAATGCAACCACCCAATCCAAGTCTTATGTTGCCCCACAACATAGTTACACAGATATCCTTCAATCCATTTATTCACAATCTTCATTTGACCATCGGTCTGAGGGTGGTAACTGGTGCTTGGGGCCAATTCTATGCTAACCAATCTGAATAAATCCTACCAAAAAGCACTGTGAAATCTATTGTCCTGGTCATTGACTATATTCTTTCCCAACCCATGGAGTTTGAACACATCCTTGAAAAACAACATTACGACTTGAAGTGCCTTATACTCCAATGAAAGGGATAATAAATGTGTAAACTTGGTCAACCAATCAACTACCACAAACAAATAATCTTTGTTATGTACTTTTAGTAGACTTGTAATAAAATCTATAGATATACTTTCCCACTTCTGCTTAGGAATAGGTAATAGCTTTAACAAACCTATTATGAAAGTGTGTTTTTGACTTGTTCTTCTAACAAGTCATGCACTCATAAACATGCCACAAGACATCATATTTGAGACACTTCCATGAGAAACTCTCTCTAACCTTCCTATAGGTCTTGAAGTACCTTGGATGTCCTGCAAGAGGGGTAACATGAATAGCTCTCAAAAAAATTCCTTAAGCTTCGATTCAAGAACCAAATAAATTGTGTCCTTATGGTAGATGATACCATCCACCACCCTGTATCTATCATCCTGAACTTTACCATCCATCAATTTGCATGAAAATTTTCTCTTGGAATACTCAATTAGGAGACAATCCTTCCAATTAGTTGAAATCTCAATCAAGGAGCAAATAATGGGTTTCTTGGAGAGTGCATCTGCAACTATGTTCTTCCCTTTGACATACACTATATCAAAGTCATGTGCTTGTATTTTACTCACCCACTTCTATTATTTCTCATTCAAATCCTTTTGCTCCAAGAAATATTTTGAAGGTTGTTGTGATATGTTCTTACAACAAATTTTCCACCTACCAAGTATTGTCTGAACTTTTCCAATGTATGAATGATGGAAAGCATCTCCTTACGTAGATGGAATATAATCTATTTGCATCTCAAATCTTCCTACTCTCATATGCAATGAGGTGCTTGTTCTACATCAACACTACCCCAATCCTCTCCCCTAAACCATCTCACTCCAAAGCAAAGGGTTGAGAGAATTCTAGTAATGCCAACAAAGGAAAAGTAATCATCACCTCCTTAAGTCTGCAAAATTTGTGCTAAGCCTCATTCAACCACCTAAAAGCTCCTTTCCATGTAATATTTGTGAGAGATGTACCAACCTTTGAGAATCACTTCACAAACCTCCTATAGTAGCTGCAAAGGCCATAAAATCCCCTTAACTCTGTCAATGTCTTTGGTGGGGGCCAGTCCAAAATGACCCAAATATTCTCCTAATGAACCTTGACTCGATTTGCACCAATCACATGCCCCAAATAAAGAATTTATGTTAACCCAAATTCACACTTAGAGGATTTGAAAATTAGTCATTGTGCCTCTGTGATGCCCAACACCTCATCAAGATGTATGATATGGTCCTCCCATGTCTTTCTATAAATAAGAATATCATTGAAGAATACCAAAAGGAATTTTGTAACTACTTGTTGAAAATATAATTCATGCAAGACTAGAAGGTGGCAAGAGCATTGGTCAAACCAAATGGAATGACAAGAAACTTGTAATACCCATAATGACACATAAATGTTGCTTTTTTTATATCTTACTACCTCACTCTAATATGATGGTATCTAGATCTAAGATCAATCTTTGAAAAGTATACAACTCCATGTAGCTCATATAACAACTCATTGATCTTGGAGATAGGATACCTATTTTTAATTGTATTTTTATTCAGTGCACAATATTTAATGCACATCTGCATAGTTCCATCCTTCTTCTTCACCAAAACAATTGAAGAAGTGAAGGGACTTGAGCTAGGATGAATGAGTTTTCTTCTAGCTTTCTAACCACACTTTTAAATCATCATTCTTGATATTTTATTGATTCCTCCTTAGTTTTTATCATCTTCCATATTTTATTTATTTTTGTGTTCATACATTAGGTGAGTAGAAATTTTCCATAAATAAGTCGCTCAATTCTTTTCATGTTTTATCATACTTAGGGAATTCTTTAATGCACCATATTAGTGCCTCATCATTGAGGTTCTCCAAAAAATTGTATAATTGGGTTTAGTCATCATCAATGCCAACCCCAATCCAATGAAATTTCAAGGTAAGAGATGTTCACTAGCATCCTTGGTGTATTTACCAAAAATAGGGAGCTTGATTTTATGTCCATCCATATTTGGATTATCCTTTCTCCTAATCTATTATCTACTCTTGGATCTCTTTATCTCTTGCTATCATGGATTCTTTACCTAGTTTCACTCATTTTCTACCTGACCAAAGTTCTTTCTCTACCATTATCTCTTGGCAATTGAACATTGAAGGACTCACTTCCTAATATCTATCACAAATCTCATACACAATTGCTTATTGATATTCTTTTTTCTAACCCAATTAAGGATTCACTACTTAATGGAATCTTTAGAAATTCTTCTTCATTTTGATAGCATGGGATGTGACTTTTATACCATGAGGTTCATCTCCTCATAGTGTCTCTTTAGGTTGGAGAATGTGTTGGTTGATAACACATCATTTTTTATTTATCTTTAATTTTCTTTGAGTTTTTTTCTTCCTCAACCTAGGAATTTCTCTTTGTATCATCTCCAAAGTTTCCTTGTAAAACTCTACTTTTTTGGTGACTTATTTTACTTTATTGCTAAATATTCTCTCCTCTTCTTCACCAATTAAAAACTTCTTTAAATTTCATTGATTATTTATTTTCTCTTCTACTCGATAGCAACCACATCTATAGTATCCCTACAAATAAGGTTAAACTTCTCTAAGCTCACTGTTGTCTCATATTCTTTCAATTTCCTTATCATTTTAGTTAGATTTTTCTATATAGATCTAATTTAGGTTATAAACCATTCTATTTCAAGTGCATCCCTCTTGATGCTTCTCTTTTCCATTATCTTTCGTCTCAATCCTAGGATTGCTTCAATGTTCTTCCTTCTCCCTTCTTTTCTACCATGACAATTAAATTCTCTTCAAAATGTATCTTGATCTCACCAGTACATTCTTCTACTCTCTTATTATCATTTTTTTTCATAAATATTTAATTGATTTAATTTATCCATCCTTAACTCCTAGGTGATCCCACAATACTGGTTTACAATTTTTGGCCAAACAAGACACTAAAATAATTTTTTCTAACTAAATCTTCACTTTCAAGCACTTATAGCGGCTGAACCGCGAAGAATTTAAAGATGATGCAAACTAGTGATTTGTGACATTTTGTCTGTAGATTCTAAATATATTTTTTTCAAAAAATTTGTAATCAGATTGCACTTCTTTTTCCATCTCCTTCGAAAACTAGTTTTTTTTAGAAAACAACATTTTTAAGGAGTGACGCTCACCATATAACGCATAACTTTTTTTCCATGAAGGATAAATTTTAATTCTTTCAAATTTAGATTTGTAACTTTAATATCTAGTGCTTCCAATTGGTTCGATAGTTTTTTATTGAATATTTTTTCTTTAATCAAGTTTCAAAGTCAAACCAATTACAATTCAGACATAGGCAGACCGTATAATGCATAAATTTTTTTGTATGTATTGAAATTCAATTTATTTTTTGTTGGATCAAGGACTTCAATATTTGGTGCACTCATATTTCTCAAAAAAAAATTTGATAATTTGCTATTTTCCACATGTGCAGAATAGAGAGCTTGATTTTCAGTGAAAAACCTATGTTTAATAAAACTAAAAAAAAATACATAATAAAACCAAAACATATTAAAATTATAGTCGTTGGATAGCTCGTTCTGAGGACTACCTGATTACAGTTGGGTTTGTGAAGTCTCCTCCATTTTCATCCTCAACTCAAGCTTCGAAGGGAAAAAATTCTGAATTTTTTGGTGCCAGAGAGTAGGAAGGTGGGAAAAGGGGGGTTCTAGTGAACCCCCAGGGGTTCTAGTGAACCAAGGTTCATTCAAACCCCCTTTCAAAAAGGGGTTTTCATTGTGTTTTTTGGCGGGATGGTGGGAAGTTGCATTGAATGGGTTCACTCGAACTTAGGTTCCAGCGAACCCTCTTTTGGTTTGTTTGAATCTATTAGTTCGCTCGAACCCCAAAAACGAAATTTTTTCGCATGGGGTCAATTTTTTTCAACTTTTCCTTCCTCAATCCAATTGTAAACCACTTTTGTGGGTTCACCCTCCTTTATTTTTAATACCTTAATTTATCAAGAGGTACTAGAAGACACACAGTATTACCACAAATTTCTTTTTAATACCTACAATGATCTCTATCTTATTTTGTATTCTACTAGGTTAATTTTAGAGGACTTACCTTCTAGTGCACTTATGGGTTTTCATCACTAGTCTCCATTAGGCTACTCTTTTTATTTTCCAATTTAATGGGAATAGATCCAACTACCCTTTAGAATTTTTAGAAAGTCATTTATAGGGACATCATGTCTTAGTCTAAAATCCTTTTTCAAGGGCTAGATCATTGCATAAGACTAAGGAAATTTGGGAAATTTTATTGGTAGATATATAGATCATTAGAGAAGGTGGTCCTTGTAAAATAATCTCTAATAATTTAGGGTAGATTTCCTATCTATCTAAGGCTAACCCTAAAGCTATTTATAATGTGGGGGGTGTGAAAATGAATAGAGGTTGCTTGGATATGGGTAGAGGTTGCTTGGCTAGGCATATAGGTTACTTAGATACATAGGCCTTTTGATTGGTCACTCTTTTAATTTTTAGAAAGGAATTCACAAGTAAATCATTGCTTGGATAAGGATGTAAAATTTAATCACATCAAAATGCACCTTCCCACTTGCTTTGTATGGTTAAGTGCATGTAAGATGTGTGTCATGTTGTAATTAGTCCAAGAAAGTGACCAGGTGACACAAGAAAATATTCATATCCACATATGGCATTGGCTTGGTCATTAAGGGATTATCTTGTGGTGGGTTTTAATTGGTTGGTAAAATCTAAAGAAGTCTAGGTTGCATTGAGTAATTTTTGGAACCAGGGTTTAGGTTTACCACAAGCTAACTTACTTTTAGGGAAGGTTGTATAAATAATGTTAGGAGTTTGAAAGTAAAATATGCAAGGAAGAGTGAGGATCAAGGAAAGGGATATTCAATACTGGTGGAAGAAGAAGTTGGATCAAGGTGAGGGAAAATATGATACTACTAAATAATATGGACAAAAGGGTAAAGGAAAGGGATCAAGGATTAGGCATATAGAGTGCTAGATGTACCTTTTGGTCAAGGAAAATATTGAAGTCCGAAACTCTATGACTCAAGAGAAATGGGTTAAGGATCATTAATGTGGTGTTCCAAATTTTAGAAGGAAAAAGAGTGAGGGAAATAGGGTGGAAGCCTTTCAAAGTTTAGAGATTAGTTTTGCCACATACATTTTACCTTTTGGATATGATGGTCTGAGTAATCCTACAAGTATGGATTCCACGAGGAGGAAGGGAGATGGGAAGCGGGTTGAGGGAAATGAGTAGGGAAAATACTAAAAGTCCAAGATTTTGAGACTTAAAGGAAAAGTAAATCTTCATATTAGGAATTAAGGATAGTGAATAATCAATGCAAAAGAAGAGGAAACATGGAAAATTGTAAGTGGAGAATAATTGAGGTTCATTGATTAGTCTTATAGCTTAAGAAGTACATTATTATATGGAGACCTAAAATCCTAAGGCCAAAGGCAAAGACAAAGTAGGGAGTGGAAGGGTGGATAAAGCCATGATAAAGTACCTAGGTAATGAGAAGTAGCCAAAGGTCTCAAAAAGAAATGGAAATTCTAGGTTTCAAGGAATGGAGGGAAAAAATATTAGCAAGAGGAAACCAACAAACCTAATAAAAGCTACAAATAGATATAATCACCCCTAACAATTAGAAATTTCTATAGTTTGAGATATTTAGGCATGTGACAAGTATATTGAAAGACAAAAGACTACAATAAGAACATTTTTAATAAGGGGGTCTATTGAATGAATTCTTAGATTGGTTATAAATGGTGGCCAAAACATTGTCATATTAAGAAAGGAAGCACTCGACTTGGATAAATTTTCACTTACTAATATAGGCCCCAACATCACCTAGAAAGGGGCAAGAAAAAGATATCACAAAAAAACTATAGGGAAAAAAATATAAGTCTTTGATCAAATATCAATGAAGGACTCTATAGGAAACAAAATAAAACTAGAAAATAATTAGAAGCACAATAGGGTCCTTTCATTAAAAATAATATGTTAAGATAAAGGCTCAAAAGGACAAACATCAATAAAGGAGTTCTCTGATTTTATCTTAAACTAGAAATGGTGTTGCAAGGCATAAATAAGTGGAAACTTTATTAGAGAATGTTCATAAGAATTCTAAGATAATCAAACCAACTTAGGAACCCATATATTAAGATTTATCATAAGTAAAACTTTTCAAAATAACTTCATTAATGAAATTAATCCTCATGAATTACAAGGCCTTTGATTGATCTATGGAAAAATGTATATGCAAGTGAGTTCATTTTCTCTTCATGAAATCAACTAAACTAATCGTTAAAAGTGGGAATTGCAACAGTCTTGGAGATAAATTTCATTTCATTGTGACAATGAATACATACTCAAAGGTTCTTAACAAGACTAATAATTGTTGCAATAGGCATGTCTAAAAAACTGAAAGAAATTGACATCTTTTCACTATTGTTGTAGAGAAATGTTTTTTTCACTCCTTTTCCACAACACTAAGTGTCTTGCATTTGGAAAATACCCAATTGCCTTCATCTCCCAAGCCAATTTCTCCAACTTTGCATAGATTTACTGTGTCTATGGATGTCATCTGTCTCCTACAAAATAAGCACATGGCATTCAATACATCTAGAGAGCTTGCTAATTCCTTATCCTTCATCAATCTCCTTACCATTCGCTCACACCACCTGTCCACTACTGCATAGATGCTTGAAAGAACACAAGTCAATTTTTTTAAGATCCAAATAAGAAATAGCATTGTTGTAAATAATCCTAAGCCTGCATTCATATGTGATCTGCATGCAGCAAGAAAATACATCCACACATCCACCACAGGTTTAGCTTACAAAATTGATCTATCCTTTATGCTTTGATGGATGTCCATACCCTATTCCAAAGCTCCCATTTTGGCACAGGCAAGGAGGATGCTGGAAAAGGTTGTCGAGTCTGGCTGTACACCTGCCAATTGCATTTTCTTGAAAGTTTCTGAAGCCTTTCCAACAAATCCCTTTTGTGCACACACTGCAATCATGGCATTCCATGAGATCACATTTTTTTGAGGCATTTTGTCAAACAGTTCATGTGCCTTGTCTATGCTTCGGACACATTTTGCGTTCATGTCTACCGGAGTGGTTGCAACTACACCATTTGACAAAAAATGCTTTCCTTTATGTTGTGATGGATGTCCATATCTCGTTCCAAAGCTCCCATTTTGGCACAAGTAGGGAGGATGTTGGAAAAGATTGTAGAGTTCTTATTTACACCTGCCGATTAAATTTGATTGGAAGTCTATAAATCCTTTTCAGCAAACACATTCTATCCATATCCTGCAAGCATAGCATTCCACGAGACCAAATTTCTTTGTGGTATCATGTCAAATAGTTGACGTGCCTTGTCTATGTTTCCACAGTTTGCATACATGTCTACCAGAGCATATTGAATAATCCCTAGTCTGTTATGCTTTAATGGACATCAATACTTTGTTCCAAAGTTGCCATTTGTGCATAGGCTGCAAGTGACAAATGAAAACCAATCATGTGGGAAACCTAGTTTTGAATGTGCTGAAACGGTGAGACCACAGAACAATTTGAATGCTAATGGTGAACGGGGGAAACGGAAACGACAATTAGCAAACGAGACAGGTAATTGGGCCCCACACCAACCACCTAAGCCTTGTCAGTTCACTTAGAGTGTGTTGGTTAAGCCAGCCCATGACAAAGCATAAAAAATAAAGATAACAACGTAGAAACAAGAAAAGACACATTAACATAGAAATGCACGTAGCGCATAGATGACAGTTTACAGGGCTTTGGATGCAGTGATTCCTAGGAGTGCTAGGAATAAAACACGACAAGTATGTGCTATATTGTGACAGTCAGAGTGCCATTCACTTGGCGAAAAATCCAACCTTTCACTCACGAACCAAACATATTGACTTGAGGTGTCATTGGATTTGGCAAGTGTTGGAGGAAGGATAGTTATCCTTGGAAAAGATCCATACAGATAATAACCCCACTTATATGCTCACTAAAATTCTGCCAAGAGAAAAGCATGAGCTATGTAAAAACATGATAGGCCTAGGGGTGACTTGATGATTACAGCTTATTTAGAACCCTTCATTTGCTTCAAGTGGGAGAATATTGAAAATGTGATATTTGAAGCAATTAAAGGTGTTGAATAAAACAGATCACCAAAATCAGACAAAATTTAATATAGAAGTTTCTCTTCAGCAAACAAAGCGCTCAAGTCAACAACATGCATTTAAAATGGAAGCTTCCCAATTGCCATTCTCTTCTACTGACAGTCTGATCTCTCCTTCTTGGTTCACATTTTATGCATGCTTATTGAGTGTAAAGTATATCTAGAAAATTCTAAGACCTCTATATACAGAGGCATTCGTAATTGTTTTTGTAAGCAGAAAAGAAGAAGAAAGGTTATGTTTTGTGCAGCAACAGAAAGATTTCTTGGCTCTTTTGTTATATATTGTTGTGTGTGTTCATAGTGTCTTGTTTTTTTTTATGAGCATGTTTTATGTACTCTTCTTTTACTATGTATTCTCTGTATCCTGTATCCTCTGCTCTTGTCATTTTGGTTGCTCTGTTTGATCTATTCTTTTGCAGATTCATATTGTTACTGATAATGCAAAGATAGTCTGTGAAAGAGTTTTCTCAACACATTCAAACAAGGAAAGATGCATGAACATAGAAATGCACGTAATGAATACGATGACATTGTACAGGGCTTTGGAAACTCTGCAACTCTTGGAAAATCGAACAATCCATTCCTTGGAAGTTTGGATCAATCTGCATTATATTATCAACAACATTGTCGATTGCATTCACATGTTCATAGACTCTGGCCAACAGATGGAAACCCTTTTTCATATCCTCTTCTTCTCATTTCTTATGTTCCATTTCGGAGCACATGCGGGAAGATCACTTCAATTCACTTTCCCTCCCTTCACCGATATCACGCTGCTTGGACTGGCAACCTCTGATCAAAGCTTTACTTCAATCTCCTTCTCGTTGACAATTGACGCCTTCAATCTCTCTCTCGTGACCGGCTGGGCCAATTACAACAAACCAGTTCCTCTCTAGATTAACTCTAATTCTTCACACGTTCTTGCCAATTTCACCACCCACTTCCGCTTCACTGTTAATGAAGCCGATGCGGTGGGATACAAGGGTGGATTCACTTTTTTAATGGCACCTTTTGACTTGGAGCCTCCTGTAAATTCTACTAGTCAATGGCTCGGTCTCTTTAATCAGACATCTGATGGAAATCAAATTGTGGTTGTGGAGTTCGATACGTTCAAGAATTTTCCATTTGATATGGATGAAAACCATGTGGGGATCGATGTGAATAGCATTGTTTCCAAGGTGAACACGTCTGTGACCGATCGTCTTAGGAATGGAAGACCATGGGATGCATGGGTGGACTACGATGGCGTAGCCAGGAAGCTTCAAATGTATCTTGCGCGTCTATACAACCCTGCTCATTCTTACGAAAAGCCCGTAACTCCAATCTTGTCATATGATATAGACCTCAGTCAGTTTCTTCCTCAGAACATCAAGCTTGGCTTCTCCTCTTCCATCGAGCTATTTTCAGACGCCAATTACAATGTCTACCTTTGGAACTTTTCTTCTGAATATTCGTGGGAAATCAACACTCCGCCCGAAAGGTCAACAAGTAACATAAGTGAAGTAATTTTCCTGTCCGTTATAGCTTGCATGGTGGTGCTAACGATGGGTGGTTTTACACTGGTCTTAGTTTGGAGATGGTACCTTAGCACCAGAAATTTAAGAAAGCATGATAGAAAAGAAAGAAGAGAGTTGGACGAACAGTTTGCTCAAGGTCCGTGAAAGTTCTCCTACCATGAGCTCTGCGTTGCAACAAAAAACTTCAACAACAATGAAATTTTGGGAAAAGGAGGCTTCAGAGGAGTGTGTAGAGGCACCTTGGCCGAATCAAACAAGCCCGTGGCTGTGAAAAGAATATCTCAAGCCTGTAAACAAGACAAAAAGGAATACATATCAGAAGTGAGCATAATATCTAAGCTAAGGCACCATAACCTTGTGCAGCTCCACGGATGGTGCCATGAAAAGGGCCATCTGCTTCTCGTCTATGAATTTTTGCCCAAGGGAAGTCTGGACAAATATTTATTTGGCGAGCAGAGGAGAGATGATTTGAATTGGGATCAAAGGTACAACATAGCATGTGACATAGCTTTTGCACTTCTTTATCTTCATCAAGATTGGGACCAGCGTGTCGTCCACAGAGATGTCAAGGCCAACAATGTAATGTTGGATGGTAATTTCAATGCAAAGCTAGGGGATTTTGGCCTAGCGAGAGTGGTGGAACGTGAGCGTGCAGCTTCTCACACAACTGTGGTGGTAGGGACATTTGGGTACATTGCACCCGAGTGTGTCATTACAAGAAAGGCAAGCTTAGAGTTTGACGTATTCAGCTTTGGGGCTGTGAGTGTGGAAATTGCATGCGAGAGGCGGGCTGTGGACTGGAGGCTGGAGGACCATTATTGCATATTAGCCGAATGGGTTTGGGATTTGTATGGACAAGGGAAGGTTCTGGACAACGCTGATGCAAAGCTGGGTGGAAATTTCAATGCTGAAGAGATGGAACGGGTATTGTTAGTGGGGTTGTTGTGTTCTCATCCGGATCCAAAAGCGAGGCTGAGTATACGGTAGGTAGTTGACATTTTGAAATTGAAAGCTCCACTACCTCGTGTTCCCCCCACTTATCCAAGTGGCCGTCTATGATGCTGCACCAGGTTTTATCGTGACGCTATCCTCGACGTCTAATCAAATATATTATACCACATAAAACTATAGGAAGTATTGATGACAAATAATGATATTTTGTACCGCAGAAAATATTATTTGAAAACAAGTGATGCATGGTGTCGAGTTTTTCCGGTGAGTGTGGAGTATGTTGGTTCAGAATGGAAAGTGGAGAAATAACTAGTAGTTAATTATAATGTGAGCTTGTCGAGATAAGTGTGTCTCAACCTATTTTTAGCGGTGATGACTAATTGATCGCATGGAGGAGTTTAACATGCAATGTGTTTTCATGTATGCAGTTGTTGCATGAGTGGTGGAAGTTGAGTTCTGCCGTGATCACAATTGCATTAAGTGATCCATGTATCAGTTTTTGAATTGAAAGCTTAAACTTAGGTTTGTTTTGATTATTGCATGTGATGAAGCCATCTATTTGGTGTAGTTGATCATTATTAAATATTCTATGTCTTAGAGTATTGAGGAGATTGGAAATTTGATAATTTTTGAGACACCGTTATGCTGTCAGAATTATCCCTGTTTTTGTTGAATATTGGTGAACACCTGAAGAAGCTTAGTGCTGATATTGTATTGTAATTGTTTGTTACTAATAATACAAAGTATTGTGCTTTTGGTGTGTGGGGTTTTTTACCTGGAAAGGTTTTCCCCACGTAAATCTGTGTGTTATGGTATTATTATTTTATGCATATGTTTGAATGTGTTTCTTTCATTGTAACAGTTTAAAGATTTGTATGAATCTGCACTATCTCTCCTTTATAGATTAGTGTTGGAAGCGTTGTTTCACACCTTTGCTTCCTTTCAGTTGGTATCAGAGCCTGGCCAGTTTGGGTCCCCTTGTTGGGTAGTGGGTTTTTTCTACTAATCTTTGTGTGAGTGGGAGTCTTTGTAGAAGTATTTTCAAAATCTTGTTGTAGAAAAAATATGGCAGGCACATCTAGTAGAATTGAGATGGATAAATTTAATGGAAGCAACTTCGAGTTATGGAAGTTGAAGATGGAGGATATGCTCGTGGATAGAGATCTGTGGGTTGCAATATCTGAAACAAAACCAACTAATATGACTCAGGAAGAGTGGGATCTAAAGGATCGAAAAGACAAGGGTTTGGTTAGACTTTGTTTGGCTGATTTCGTGCTCTTGAAAGTTCATGAAGAGAAGACTGCAAAAGCTCTTTGGAAGAAGCTTGGAGATGTTTATCAGGCTAAATCCTTGATAAACAAGTTATTCCTACAAAAGAAATTGTATTCTCTAAAGATGTGATGAAATACCTACACTATTCATTTCACCAATTCCACTTATCAACTCAACAAAAACCTCAATTTTCCCTAACCATTCACAAGGCTATCATCCATCCATTTCTCAAATCAGTAGACCACATCATTCTCAGACACAAATTCATCTTTACCATCATAAAAACATTTGTAACAACATAAAACCTGATCAAACAAATAGAACCATTCATTTCTTTGAAACTATTCATTCTTTCAACTTGTCTCAATAAGGCAATGAGCAGACAACCTTCATAACTAACTTTCAGACCTTTACCAAAACATTCAATATCATTACTTGTTAGGAACAAACCATCTAGACCACCATGCAACTCTGTCATATCAAAACTTGTTCTTAAAACACTATTTTACTCTTCATTCCTCAAGGCAAAGTAACCACCATCAGTTATTCATGCTACAAGAATTCCTTCAGATCTCCAAGGAAATGTATTAACTAATCATCAACAAACATCTATATCACTGTGAACACCATTATTACAATTGAAATAGACCAAATGTTTGCTCACATATCACTGTTCAAGCAGTCCCTTTATTTTTAGTAGCCAAAGCCTCATCTTACTCATAGGGAACAACTTGCTCAATCATCCTAAAACACTCTTAGAAACATCATTTAGCCAATTCCAAGACAATTTCAATCATTTAGTTCTCTCTCCCAACAAAACTCAGTTACCTACATGCAAATACCAATATTCTACTAGCATTGCAGATCCCTTAATCGGGTATCAACACACAGTCCTCTTTGAACCATTCCAAACTAATTGCACATTTAGGGACCCTTTAACAACCAACTATAATATTTCACAAATTCAAATGCCATTGTTAGAAGCAATTATCAAAAAATCAGACTGTACGTTGTCAAAGAGCCCCAATTAGCCCTAAATTGCAAAAGAAGTGGTCTTTAAACTTCACCCAAACATCAAATTTCTTTAAATAGTCCTTATCTTATTAAAGTCATAAAACTCAAGAATCAATAAATTTTTGGGGCTAAAGAGCTCCAATAAGCGTTGAACCATAAAACCCTTGAATATAGGCTCTATAATACAAAGTAAGTGAGGGTTTATTGAAAAGAATCTTTCCAAACCTTACACCAACCTACCATAGATTCATTCATGTTTGATTATGGCTAAATATGCTCAGGGAACCTTTTCCAAGCCTTTACAATTGATATATCACCAAGCCCTTGATTGTAACAACAATTTATGTATGGAAATCATTGTGTTTTCCCCTGTAACAACAACATTCTCTTTGTACTCTTGAATTTCCTGTCCCTACCAACACACAAATCACATAAAAAAATCTTAAAACATCCTAACAAACCATCCCACCAATCTCCTAAACCTACATTGGTGGGATGGAAAATTCTACCCTTACAAGACCCTCAAAACCGTTGACTGGGTTTTTCAAACCAATTTTGCAAATGGATTAATACAAATCCTAAACTTAAATAAGAACTCTCAAAAATCAACTTATTTTGAAGGTTCATCCATCCCTTTATGAAATCATAACAATTTTATAACACAAAATTTGATGTACAATCCATACAGGACTGGTAAATAAGTGGAAAACTCAGAAAATGTAAAACAGGAAACTTTATTTCAAAACTTGACTTCAAGAACACAAAGTACCATCTTTGATCCGCCTCTTTCAGGCTTTATAAAGACATTTCCATCAGTTTTAGCAACTATCCTTCCACCTCCAACTGACTAACCATCTTCTCCACCGAGGTGACCATTCACATTCTTAATTTTGTTTGCATTTTGCAAGTCTTTCAACTTTGCACTTTTTACATTTTTTTTCATCAAATAAACAAATTTTACATTTGTTTACACCCCTGACCACCTAGAGACCTATTTATGGCATAATTACATTATCTATTACCATTTCATCACTTTTTGCAAAAAAATTCACATTTTGCAATTTTTTTCCTTTGAAGGTGTTTGGAGAGCAAGGTGCTCCTGCACCATACAGCCAACCAACAAAGCCTTTCCAAGTCCCTTGGAAACATATCAACTTTGTGTGTACCTACAAAACAAATCCAAATCTGCCTTGGTCTTCTTCTTCTTTTCTCTTGAATCTTCATCTATCTTGGTTCCATTCTTTGTCTTCAACTTTGTCTTCATCACTGCCTTCTCTTTGTCTTTGCCATCTATCTTCATCTATGTCTTATCTGCCTCTTGCCTTCCTCTTTCTGTCATCAGGTTCACATTCTTCTTTTCTTCCTCAAAAGGACACAGGACTTCCCTTTTACCACTCTCTTCTTTCCCTCAACTTTTCCTCAACCAAGGACACAAGACTGTCCTTGCAACTTTCCTCTTTCTCTTACAATTCATCCTTGCCCTTCTTTGACCAATCACCTTTTTCATCTTCTCAACTTCTCATCTACTCCCATTAGTGGAGTACTCTCAAGGCTGCAAACTCAAGTGCTTCACAAACAACTATCCATTTGGTTCTAATTGCAACACAACACAACTCAACATACTTCCTTACCTCACCTAGGTGTCTCCGCTTTTCTCTCCCTAGTCTTTTGGCAACCATAAACCAGGTTCTTTCTTAACTTGCACACAACCAAAAAATCACAAACAACAAACGTTCTTTGTAGCTTAGATGGATCAAGCACCTGCAACCAAACTCAACAACTTCATCAAACCATCAATTCAACCAATCAACAAAACCTTGCTAGCTTTGATACCAATTTGATGGTTACGGGACATAATAACCCGACCAAAATAACCCTGGATAGAATAACACGGCCATAATAACCCAGGGACAAAATAATCCAGGGTCATAATAACCCAAGCCAAAATAACCCATGGTCAGAATAACCCATGCACAAAATATCCCCATAAGAATATAGAGAAAGGGAAATTTTTTTTATAAATTACATGTATGTTGCTAAAAAAACTTTATTATTCAAAATTTCAATTAAAGTGTCAAATTATGAGTGATGTCTCTTATATAATCTAAAATGTTATGGTTGTCATAACCATCAACCAATCTTTTTAGTCTTTCTTTGAGTTCACGGTATTTTTTCTTGCTTGGTTGCCTAGTGTATCCAGCCATATATTTCTCTACTCTAATCTCTTGGAGACTCTGTTCTTTTTTCACTACTTTGATGAATTTCCAGACTGATTTGTGTGATGCTTGAAGCAATTCACTAAATCCTTTGTGTCATCCCTCAATAGTATTATTGGTTATGGGAAGATCATCTTGAGTAGCTGAATAGAAATTCCACATTGTGATTGGAAACTTGGGTGATCGTTTGTTGCCTCTTCTGGTTAGTCTGCCAATCCGTGTGTCTTCAAAATAATCAGTTATGGGTTGCAGGGTCTCCTCATGTTCTGTATAATAAGGAGATTGTTGAAGTGTTTCAAATGCATCAATTACGTCTATCTGAGGCATGAAAGCTAATGCAACAAGTTTCTTGATCGCATATGCAAATACTTCATTGGCACTGTAACCCATGGTCATTTTAATTCTTCTCCCCTTCTTCCTTTCTTTACTTCTCTTAATTCTACCACTTTATATATCTTCTTAATGCTTTTTCATTTATATGTTTTCATAATAACTCTTAATCAACTTATTCCCACGAAATTGCCTTTATTTTTATAATTATTTACCATTTTATAGGTTATTTAAGCATATTAAAGGTGTTTTAAGGCTATTTTAGGGGTATATAATGGATATATTGTCTAAAAATGACCTAAATAGCCTCTATGGTGCCTCACAATCATATTTATAATTTATTTTATGTCATTTCTAGTTTACTAGCTTGATCTAAAATGACCATGGGTTATTCTGTCCATGGGTTATTTTGACCATGGGTTATTTTGTCCATGGGTTATTATGAACCTGGGTTATTTTGTCCTTGGGTTATTCTGGTTGGGTTATTTTGTCCAGGGTTATTTTGGTCGGGTTATAATGTCCTGATACCCAATTTGATGCAATACCTAAACAATACACTATTCATTTCACCAATTCCACTTATCAACTCAACAAAAACCTCAAATTTCCCTAACCATTCACAAGGCTATCATCCATCCATTTCTCAAATCAGTAGACCACATCATTCTCAAACACAAATTCATCTTTACCATCATAAAAACATTTGTAACAACATAAAACCTGATCAAACAAACAAAACCATTCATTTATTTGAAACTATTCATTCTTTCAACTTGTCTCAATAAGGCAATGGGTAGACAACCTTCATAACTAACTTTCAGACCTTTACCAAAACATTCAATATCATTACTTGTCAGGAACAAACCATCTAGACCACCATGCAACTCTATCATATCAAAACTTGTTCTTAAAACACTATTTTACTCTTCATCCCTCAAGGCAAAGTAACCACCATCAATTATTCATGCTACAAGAATTCCTTCAGATCTCCAAGGCAACATGTATTAACTAATCATCAACAGACATCTATATCACTGTGAACACCATTATTACAATTGAAATAGACCAAATGTTTGCTCACATATCACTGTTCAAGCAGTCCCTCTATTTTTAGCAGCCAAAGCCTCATCTTACTCATAGGGAAAAACTTGATCAATCAACCTAAAACACTCTTAGAACCATCATTTAGCCAATTCCAAGACAATTTCAATCATTTAGTTCTCTATCCCAACAAAACTCAGTTACCTACATGCAATTACCAATATTCTACTAGCATTGCAGATCCCTTAATCGGGTATCAACATACAGTCCTCTTTGAACCATTCCAAACCAATTACACATTTAGGGACCCTTTAACACTAGCTATAATATTCCACAAATTCAAATGCCACTGTTAGAAGCAATTATCAAAAAATCAGACTGTACGCTGTCAAAGAGCCCCAATTAGCCCTAAATTGCAAAAGAAGTGGTCTTTAAACTTCACCCAAACATCGAATTTCTTTAAATAGTCCTTATTAAAGTCATAAAACTCAAGAATCAATAACTTTTTGGGGCTAAAGAGCTCCAATAAGTGTTGAACCATAAAACCCTTGAATATAGGCTCTATAATACAAAGTAAGTGAGAGTTTATTGAAAAGAATCTTTCCAAACCTTACACCAACCTGCCATAGATTTATTCATGTTTGATTATGGCTAAATATGCTCAGGGAACCTTTTCCAAGCCTTTACAATTGATATATCACCAAGCCCTTGATTGTAACAACAATTTATGTATGGAAATCACTGTGTTTTCCCCTGTAACAACAACATTCTCTTTGTACTCTTGAATTTCTTGTCCCTGCCAACACACAAATCACATAAAAAAATCTTAAAACATCCTAACAAACCATCCCACCAATCTCCTAAACCTACATTGGTGGGATGGCAAATTCTACCCTTACAAGACCCTCAAACCGTTGACTGGGTTTTTCAAACCAGTTTTGCAAATGGATTAATACAAATCCTAAACTCAAATAAGACCTCTCAAAAATCAACTTATTTTGAAGGTTCATCCATCCCTTTATGAAATCACAACAATTTTACAACACAAAATTTGATGTACAATCCATACAGGACTGGTAAATAAGTGGAAAACTCAGAAAATGTAAAACAAGAAACTTTATTTCAAAACTTGACTTCAAGAACACAAAGTACCATCTTTGATCCACCTCTTTCAGGCTTTATAAAGACATTTCCATTAGTTTTAGCAGTTGTCCTTCCATCTCCAACTGACTAACCATCTTCTCCACCGAGGTGACCCTTCACATTCTTAATTTTGTTTGCATTTTGCAAGTCTTTCAACTTTGCACTTTTTATATATTTTTTTTCATCAAATAAACAAATTTTACATTTGTTTACACCCCTAACCACCTAGAGACCTATTTATGACATAATTACATTATTTATGACCATTTCATCACTTTTTACAAAGAAATTCACATTTTGCAAATTTTGTCCTTTGAAGGTGATGGAAGATGGAGGTCCATTGCAAATCAGCTGAATGCATTTAACACATTGATTACTCAGTTGGGTTTTGTTGGTGACATGATTGAAGATGAGGATCATTACATGCTTTTGCTATGTTCTTTTCCAGACTCATGGGATCACCTGGTTATGGCTATTAGAAGTACCACCACTAGTTTCAAAATGGATGATGTGGTTTCATCGCTGTTGTCTGAAGAGATGTGGAGGAAATATTATGAGATGGCCAAGGAATCCGTTGTTGTTCATGGCAGACCTAAAGAGAAAGGCAATAAAAAGGACAAGAAGTCAAATCAAAATCTTCAGAGAGATCTAAGTCTCCTAGCAAGTCCCAGGTGAAATGTTGGAACTGCAACAAATTTGGTCATTTCCGTAAATATTGTAAGGAGGAGAAGAAAAAGAAAGGTAAAAATAATTGCTTTGATTTTGACTCTGATAAATCCTCTCAGGATGATGCAAATGCTTTTGTTGCAGCCTTGGCAACACATGCATCAGAAGATGTGTGGTTAATAAACTCAGGTGCTTCTTTGCACATGACCTCGCATAAGGGTTGGTTCTCAAAGTATAAAGAGTATGATGGTGGGAAGGTGTATCTGGGTGACAACTCTCATCTGAAGATTGTTGGTTGTGGAAGAATCAAGATTAGATTCCCTGATGGTAGAGTGAAGGGGATTGATGGTGTGTTGCATATCCTGGGTTTGGCGTGAATCCTTCTTTCTATGAGTAAGTTGATTAATGAGGGTATGCAGGTTATTTTCTCGAATGGAGGATGTAAGATGACAAGAGGATCTATGTTGTTGGCTAAGGTTGTTCAGATCGACACTCTGTACAAGCTGGATTCATGCACTATTCAGTGTAATAGTTCTTCTGATATTCCAAAGAAAGGGCCTTTGGATTCTTCATCCTCACCATCATATCTAACAGTGAAGAAGTCTATTGTTTGTACATCTGATGGTCATGCTTTCTGGGTACCTAAGGGTGCAAATTCTTTGGAGATGAAGCTTCTAGTGGAGAAGACAACGTTATGGCACCAAAGACTCGGTCATATTGGTGAGAAGGGTCTTAGAGCCCTGAAAAATAAAAGCCTTGTTGAAGTCCTTGATGATTGTAATCTCGAGTTTGACTTTTGCGAACATTGTGTATACATTAAACAAAACTGTGTTTCTCTTTATTCCAGTTCTCATAAGTCTTCTGGGGTTTTGGACTATATTCATGTAGATGTGTCTGGTCTTGTGAATGTTCCTTCGTTAAGAAAATCTATATATTTTGTGTCTTTCATAGATGATTACAATAGAAGGACATTTGTTTATTTCCTCAGGAGTAAATCTAAAGCCTTTAATCAGTTTAAGGAGTTTAAGGCTTTGGTTGAAAATCAAACTGATAGAAAGATTAAATGTTTGAGGATTTACAACCGTGGTGAGTTTTGTCCAATAGAATTTGATAGGTTCTGTAAGGAGCACATGATTAAGAGACATAAGACAACTCCATGCACCCCACAACAAAATGGAGTTGCAGAAAGGATGAATATGATGTTTATGGAGAGGGCTAAGAGTATGCTGAGTGGTGTTGGTCTTGAGTAGAAGTTTTGGGCTGAAGTTGTAGCCACTACATGTTATCTAATTAACAGATCTCCTACATTAGCTCTTGCTGAAAAGAAACCCATGGAGACATGGTCTGGTAAGAATCCTTCAATGAGACATCTCAGAGTTTTTGGTTGTGAAGCTTATGCTCATGTTCCGAGTGCAAAGAGGTCTAAGTTGGAGAACAAGGCAGTTAAGTGTATCCTCATTGGCTATGGTGTTGGTGTGAAGGGATACAAGCTTTGGGATTCAGTGGATGAGAAGGTTCTCCATAGCAAAAGTGTAATATTTCAAGAGTTGAAACCTTCCATAGTTGAGCTGCAACCAGAGAAAGAGGAGAAGCAGAAGGAGGTAGTTCAAATTCCACTTACTCGGATGAAAAGTGAACTATGTACTCCTATTGGACTTTGTGATGAGGAGAGACCTAGCAGCTCTGAAAGTTCTGAAGAAGTAGAACCTCAACCTCAACAATTCATAAGGTCTACACGTGATAGGTGACCACTAGAAAGGTTTGATTATTCACCAAAAGGATTTGGTTATTCACTGTTATATTCCAGTTGTGTTTTTGCTTTGATTGCTAACATTGATGAGCCTAGTACTGTTAGAGAGGCTATGGGTATGAGTGATGTAGATTCCTGGATGAAAGCCATGGATGAAGAAATGGTTGCTTTGAAGAAAAATAGTACATGGGATCTAGCACCTTTTCCTAAAGGACGAAAACTTGTTGGATGTAAATGGGTGTTCAAGAAGAAATGTGGTCTTGATGGTAGTGTTGAAAATCACAAGGCATGGTTGGTTGCAAAGGGGTATTCTCAGGTGGAGGGAATTAACTATGGTGAGATATTCTCTCATGTTGTGAAGCTAACATCTATTCGGTTCGTGTTATCATTTGCAACAACGTATGATCTAGAAGTGGAATAGATGGATGTGAAGACAACATTCCTTCATGGTGATTTGGAGGAAGAGATCTATATGTCACAGCCAGAGCATTTCATGGTAAAAGTTAAAGAAAATATGGTTTGCAAGTTGAAGAAGTCTTTATATGGTCTTAAGTAGTTTCCTAGAATGTGGTACCATAAATTTGACACCTTTGCATTGTCTTTGGGATTTTTGAGATCTAAATCTGACCATTGTGTATATTACAAATATGATAATGGCCGCATTCTCATAATTGCATTGTACGTAGATGATATGTTGTTTTTTGGGAATGGTATAAGTTTAATTTCAAATTTGAAGTCTTAGTTGTTAGCACAGTTCAAGATGAAGGATCTAGGTGCAACAAGGTATATTATGGGGATGGAGATCAGAAGAGATAGAGCTCGCAAAAAGCTTTGGTTAAGCCAAAGAAACTATGTGAATTCAGTGTTGGAGAGATTCAACATGGCAGCTTGTAGGAAGTTAGTTGTTCCAGTGATGTAGGGGATGAAGCTTTATGTGGAGGATTGTCCAAAATCTCCTACTGAGATGGAGGACATGATTAGAGTACCATATGCGAGAGTTGTTGGCAGTTTGATGTATGCGATGGTTTGTACAAGGCTAGACATTGCCCAAGCAATGGGAGTCCTTAGTCGGTATATGGCTAATCCTGGATGGGTACATTGGGATGCAGTAAAGAGAGTGCTCAAATATTTGTGGGGTACTTCCAAGTATTCCCTATGTTATCATGATTATCCTATTGGTTCTCAACATTCTATAAGTATTTGTGGATATGTGGATTTAGATTGGGCATGTGACATTGACAGTAGAAGATCCATCAGTGGATATGTGTTCACGATGAATGGTGGTGCTATAAGTTGGATGAGTAAGCGACAAGATGTAGTCGCTTTTTCCATGATAGAAGCAAAGTACATGGCAGCTACTCATGCTTGCAAGGAATCCATTTGGCTTAAGAGGTTGTGTTCATATATTGATTTTGATGAAGGAAAAATTACTATCTGTTGTGACAGTTAGAGTGCCATTTTCTTAGCAAAGAATCCCACTTTCCATGCCAGAACAAAGCACATTGATGTTTAGTTTCATTTTGTTTGTGATATGGTAGAACATGGAAAGGTAATATTGGAGAAGGTTGACACTTTGAGAAATGTTGCAGATGCACTAACAAAGCCAGTGAGCACAAATAAGTTCAAATGGTGTGTTGTTTCCATGGGCCTTGGGGCCTTGAGCAGTTGATTACATATGACTTCATGACAGGGCTTCGACAAGTGGGAGATTGTTGAGATATGTGTCTCAACTTGTTTTCAGCAGTGATGACTAATTGATCGCATGAAGGAGTTTAACATGCAATGTGTTTGCATGTATGCAGTTACTGCATGAGTGATGGAAGTTGAGTTCTCCACTAGTGGTTGTGGTGATCACGATTGCATTAAGTGATCCATGCATTAGTTTTTGAACTGAAAGTTTAAACTTAGGTTTGTTTCAATTATTGCATGTGATGAAACCATCTATTCGGTAAAGTTGATCTTTATTAAATATTCTATGCCTTAGAGTATTAAGGAGATTGGAAATTTGATAATTTCTGAGACACCATTATGTTGCCAGAATTATCCCTGTTTTTGTTGAAGATTGGTGAACACTTGGAGAAGCTTATTGTTGATATTGTATTGTAATTGTTTGTTATTGATAATACAAAGTACTGTGCTTTTGGTGTGTGGGGTTTTTTACTTGGAAAGGCTTTCCCCATGTAAATCTGTGCATTATGGTATTATTATTTTATGCATATGTTTGAATGCGTTTCTTTCATTATAACAGTTTAAAGATTTGTATGAATTTGTACTATCTCTCCTTCATAGATTAGTGTTGAAAGCGTTGTTTTGCACCTTTGCTTCCTTTCAGAGCTTACATGCCATCACTTTGGTTGTGATGTTTGGCAACCAATGGTGGTGCACTCTCAACAACTTTCATGCAATGTAGTATACCATTTATGTACCGGATCGATAAATAAATGTAATAAGCAACCACAAAATTGAAATCTAGAAATTGCATTGCAATACAAAACTTGAGAAGTGATTGACTGCATTAATATGTATAGTTTCTTAAACACCTATAAATATGTGCTTTAGGTAGTCCCATTAAGAGAGAATGGTGACTTTTGATACACTTGTCAAAGATTATTGCTCAAGCTCCATCCTTTTGTCTGTGATGAAATTATTATGCAATATGCAATTTTGACAAACTCATTGAATTATTTTGTATAGATAATTTTATCTATCTATTATTGATTTCCAATAGAACTGGTAGGTTTACTTTTATTTATTTGTGTTAGCAAGTTTAATTATTGTTTATTTAGATGTTTGTACACTTAGGTGTTTAATTTATGTAATCTAGTCTTGTGTACATAATTAGAATCCTCAATTCAACTCTTATGTGCATATGCTTCCTAATGTCTATTTATTAACTAGAACATGCGTGCTTGTGTTGTATAGGTTAAGTGCTTAGTAGAAGTCATTAAAGACATTTCTTGGTATTTTCATATTGAATGGATTATGTGTGTTTGTGTTGTAATATGTTAACTTCTCAGTAAAAGTTGTTAAATATGCAATGGAAATCTTTCATGTATGTGTGGAAGAATTATTATAGTCTTGTGTTCATATTCTAGTCTCGTGTTAGATCTTAGAAGCAAAAAGTAGGAAAATTTAAATTTGTTTACATTGCATGTTTAAACCTTGGAGACAAACCTTGTGCATATCATGAAAAGTTGTAAAGCTTATCCATTGTTTAAGATTTATATCCAAGTTTATCTCTTACAAAAAATCTTCCCTTTCTAATTTAAGAAAAAAATTCTACTTTACATATTCTATGTTATATTTTTTTGAAAGAAAAAATTAAAACCTTAGCAATCCCAATAATTTTATTAAAATAAAGTTTTCCCTTCTAATTAAAAAAGTTTTATCTTACATATCATTTCATATTATATTATCTCAAAAAATCAAATTAAAATACTAACAGTCCTAATACATTACCATATAAATACATACGTTACAAAATTACCATTTCTATAAAAAATTGCATGTCATTAAATACAAGAATTTACACATAATTAAATACAAATAATTTCAACACAAATGCAATTTAAAAAGAAACAAAAAAACATATCCAACTTCTGGCTAAAAATGGTAGCCCAAAAAATACATTGATGCCCAGGAAATCATTATAAAATATTTGATACATGTTATATATTGAACATGCTAATTGCCATTGCATGAATCTTTCATCTGGGAATACAAGCTTTAATAATATGCATTGCATCCAATACAAAGGCTAATTTCCATTGCATGAAATCTTTCATCTGGGAATACAGGCTATAATACTATGCATTGCATCCAATACAGAGGACTCTTTCATCTCGAAATACAAGTCATAATATCGTACGTTGCATTCAATATAAAGAGGGCTCTAGGATAAAAGAGTGGGAAACCTATAAACTCGAACCAGAGACCAAGTACTGGTCAAATCATGAGCCCCTACCGAAACACTCTTAAAAAACAACTATAGATGGCGTAAGGTCTGAATCTAGCAGTCGACGCCGCATTGCTGAAGAATGGGGCCATTGAACTTAGGCAAAAAGGGGTCGATTCGTATCCAGACAAGAGAGAACACAGAAGCCAAGAGAACTGACCACAATATGACAATGGTGGGCGTGCGGTTCTGCCTGCCGAGAAGACCCTTGAGGAATGGATACAAGTGAAGTATGACCCAGAAGGCAAAGAAGAGCTTCCCAAACAAAGGTCCCCATGAGCTGGAACTGTTGTTTATTGCATCCGATACGCCTGCCACCACGCTCACCAGATTCAGTATGAGCAGAGTAGTTGGGGGAATGAGCAGAGTGGTCCATTTGAATAGGTACAACTCCCCAAACTCATCCCCTTCTTCGCTTCCCTTGGCTGTCACTGTGAAATTTGTGTCCACACCACCCAACACCTTCAGCAACCCTTGAAATACTGCAAACAGATGAGCTGAGACGCCCCCAATCACCCAGAATTGTTCATTCCTCCAGAATTCTTCAATGCTCACTCCGCTCCATCTCAGCTCTAGAACTCCAGTAGCTATGATAGACATAAATAGCGCCACAAACCATACACTAGCAAGGTTGGTCAGCTGCAAAGCACAATATTGTTTATAACGTTATATCAGATAATACTGCACTTGGTTTATGGATTAATCACAGAAGTAGCTATATATATGAGCAACAAAAGAAATTGAGAATGATATTCTAAACATTATATGGAATATATAATGTGCAGCTACAACTTACAAACCTATTAGTGTATATATTGTAGTGGATTCAGGATTGTTGGGCTCAACTTGCAGACCCACTTCGCTAAATTTTGGAGGCATCTTGCTATGTTTAAAGTATTCTTCGTTACGAGGGCTATAAATCCTAATTCTGTCAATTAGATGGAAAACTTAGTAAACCCAAAGAGGACCTCATCTCACTGTTTACAAGCCCTCGTCTTAGTTTTCACAAGTTGCAGACTGCTCCCACAGTTTTCAATTTCCCAAAGTTTACTCTGTTTAGTCAGTCTAGCTTTATTGATGCTTTGCTCATGCAGTTCGTAGTTTATTATGGCATGTGGATTTTTCTCTGATAAAGTTTGTTCAATAATGCTGGATGTGCCATAGCAGTTACCCTGCATTTTTGTGTGCTCTACATTGTTGCTCTGCTTGAATAGTTGTCTTTGTTTCCCCTGCTGTAGTCCTGAAGTCTATTTAGGAGTTATATTTTACAAAATTTTATTTCTCTGCAATGTATTTTTTAAATTTTTTATGCCATAGCAGTTACCCTGCATTTTTTTGTTTTCTACATTATTGCTCTCTTGTAGTCTTTTTCTTTTACTATTTAGGGTTGCATTTTACAAAATGTTATTTCTGTGCAAATTTTCCTTTAGTATGTCATCTTGAGATCAATTACCCAGCAGTTTTGTGTTTTATACATTACTGCTCTCTTGTACTCCTTTTTTCTTCCTGTAGTTAGGAGTCTTACTTTACAGTTTACAAGAGATTATTTCTCTGTAAATTTTCCCTTTATCCATAATTGGGGTTTTCTCTGGATAAAAACTCTTTGCTTCTTCAAATATTTGAATTTGTTTTGTTGGTCTTTTCCATCGTAATATGTAGGACTCCAATTTTACAGAAAATCTAATGTTTTATTACAGAATTGATACAGTTTCAGATTGGCATGCAGATATATTTCCTGAAGTTTTGACAAGTTACTTACAGACAAATTTATGAATAGCTGGATATAATTTAAGAAAGTAATTATTTGCGAATAAGAAGAGTTGCATCAATTTAATACTGTGTTAGTGTCTGCATTGTTGGGAAGTTCTACTTCGCAATAATTCATATGTGCAGTCTGCATGGATTTTATACAGTCATTCTTTCTAAGTAACATCATATTCTTTGGCGGGGAATGATAAGAGCAGGGCAGAACTAAACTAGAGATACCCTGCATCATATATTTTAGAGCAACAAAATTGATCAATGATAGTTTACATTATACCAGCTAAGTCTACTAGACTAATGAAGACTAACGATGTAATGATACACAGAGTAAAAACGTTTTGCAGAAATTCTATTCTAACTCCAAATCATAGATACTCTGTGATCTCCCAAGTCTCCAAATTTTGTAACTAAAAGTAATCTATTCCATCACCGCTATCATCTATAATACTAGAAAGCTTATGTTTGATGTTTCTATATAAATGATGAATAAATGTGATTGAAAACATTTCATTTACTACATACATACCGTGGGAATGATGAATTTTCCTGTGAGAAGGCACACTGCTGGAAGTGTGCAGTAAGCCAAGAGTGGGATTGAGGTTAGTGGATACACTATTGTGTTGGTGTAGGCAAATCTTTCCAGCCACTTAAGCTTTCCTCCATAACCATACCACAGAGGACAATGTCTACTCATCATAATCTCTACAGAACCTAATGCCCAACGGAGAACTTGGTGCAGACGATCTGATAGATTGATGGGGGCAGATCCCTTGAATGCCGGCCTAGGTGGCATGCAGTAAACAGATCGCCAACCCCGGCAGTGCATTTTGAATCCTGTTAATATATCTTCTGTCACTGAACCATATATCCAACCAATCTGCACAAGAACACAACAATTTAAGTTATTTTTTTTATTAGATTAGCAGGGAAAGGGCCCTGATCCCGAAATTTAAGTTAATTATGTTATGATGAATAGGTTTTGAGATTATAATTAGTTACCTCCTTCCCCCAATCTGTTTTCTCCTCATATCCACAGCTAATCACGTGAATGGCTTCCTTAATAAGAGAAGTTGAGTGTGCAGACTCTGGAATGCCACCTTTCTCCATTAGAGTGGAAGCAATGAAGACGGGAGACTGCCCAAATTTCTTTTCAAAGTTCTTCTGTGACATTAAGGATGATTTCTCATGATCTTCATAGCCTGCAAAACAATTTGCAGACCATCAACATTGTCCACATAAATTTAGTGTTAAAAAGATATGCTAAATTGTCCCCATTTTAACCACTTTTAGCTGAGATGCCACTCCTGAAATATTAACATGTCTTTCAACCATTGTTTCCACCTGGAGCTAAAATGCTCTTCTAGATATTACCCTCTCTTTCGTTATGGCACTTTGAGCCTCTTGATCTGTTACTTGAACTCATCACTACCATCACATCTAAGGTACAGAATTTGGGCAGCACTGGTACAGAACATAAGTGGGCATGGTTTTTATCTATGATATGGTTAGATTTCAATTGACTTTGAGTTCTCCATTGCAAAACATGGGAATGGGATATGCTTAAGTCTATAGTTTGTCAATTCGTCATAGATTTAACCCCTAGCTCTCATGTCACATACTACATAAATGGCTATTTTTAAACATCAGTAACACTTTCGCATGACAGTTTGCCCACTAAACCATTTGCTTTTTAAGTAACAGACTACAAATTATCCCAATATATACTTGAAAACTGAAACTCCACTTTTGGCATGAACCTTTAAAACTTCTTAGCTCACAAATTGCAGCTTATGAAAACATTTACTAACCTTCTATTCCTTCTTCAATTTCTTCAAGGCTGAAAATGGGAGGACCTAATTCTGTTTTCTTAGATGATTTCTTCCTGCCAAATAATTTCCTTGATGACTTCTTTCCCTTGTTGCGGGACCCACCACAGCAGCAACAACACCAGGATGGCAAGCAATCGCATGTCATCTTTTTTGGCTTTTGAGAAACTGGAGGATCATACCCATAGAGGGCTTGCCGATTGAAAACACATCCAGTACCAACATAAACAGGTCCTTGGATGCCATCTAAGCCCTTCATGTTGATCTACATTACCACAATACATTAAATCTTAAAGCCTTGTACTATTTCCTGTACAACTGTATCTTTCTCATAATCCTCATCAATATAGAACTGAACAAATCTATACATAAATTCGTATACTCACATCAAAGAAAACAGTATTTCTGTTTGCATATCGATCGTGACGGTCAATACCATCAAATCTTTGAGGAAACTGAACATAGCACAGTTTCTTCCCGAGCTGAGGGTCCATGAGAAAACACATTGCCTCTCTTGCAGCCTTGCAGTTGTTGATATAATGATCACAGTCAAGATTCAGAATGAATGGAGCGTTTGTCAAAACTGCAGAAACTCGAACCTACGGCAAAGTTGGCAATTATATCCATGAGAATCATACTTAGAATCTCTAAAACTTGTAGGTGCATATCACATAGTGAAAGAAAGTAAAACATTTAGAAAAGCCAAAACTTATAAGAATGAAGAAAGCCTTGAGAACATACCAAAGCGTTCATGGCACCGGCTTTCTTGTGGTGCTGATAACCTGGTCTCTTTTCACGAGAAACGTAAACAATGCGAGGAAGTTCGTTTCCCTCTACATCACGAGCTCCACCGCTCCCCAAAAATACCTGAGAAGCATCATATAACTTGATGACTCAGTAGGAAACTCTTTAGTGATAAATTGAAGATGAGAAGCAAACCATTATGCTACAGATAAGCACACCTGAATCATTCCGGGGTGGTCACGAGTGTTGTTCCCAGGCCAAGGAGTTCCATCCTGCATGACCCACCCTTCATCAGGGGTTTTCTGAGCCTTTGCCACCAAAGCATTTATTCTCACTTTGAACTCTTCATACTCTCGCTGCATAAGCTCAAATAATTTGAATTGAGTCCTTGAAAGTTAACACATTTCTTTCTTAAATCAGAATGAGTGATTACATGGGACCTTAAAAATATCTAGCAGCATTAAAGTAGAAAAATCATTCCCGCAATGTAGGAGACTGGTAAATTGTTAGCTAAAAGGTGTACAACCCTCTGTCAATTCTTTTACAATTATATTGGAAGTATCAATTGCACCATCAATGCGAAGAATGTCAAGGAAAAGTCTATGAGTGTCATCCAGAGAATGCCCAGGGCTAAGTGGGGCCATTGTTGTTATACTCGAGGTCAAACACATTGATATGTGTTGTCCACTCACACCCAAAGTTGTCAGGCCACAAACGTAGCTAATGAAATTGGTAAAGTGGGTCAAGTGAGAATATATGGATCACATGTGTATGAATGAGCAATTGCCACTCTGTGCAAAAATGGCCCAATTGAAGAGCGTTGGTTAAGCTTTGTGTATGAATGAGCAATTGCCACTCTCTGCAAAAATGGCCCATTTGAAGAGCGTTGGTTAAGCTTCTAGCCATGTGATGTTGGTTAAGCTTTAAGCTTTCAGAGTTGGTAAACAGAAAATATTTGTGAAGCCTTTGTAATCATATATTATTTATTGAAAAGGGGCTAGTAGTTGTTAGGATTACTTTTATGAGAATTTTGTAGTTTTATATATATATATATATTAAACAGGGCACTGTAGGATCGAACTTCTAAGTTCTAACTCATTGAAACCAGCTTACCAAATTACATAATTTTATGCAAATAATCTTTCCTATATTATGATAATATCACAAAACCAAGCAAATAAAAAACAGTAAGAGACACTTACTTTCATTGCACGTCTTTCCTTCACAAAGCTTGGCTCGACCTTGTCTTTCAAATAGTCAATTTTCTGAGAAAAGTAAAACTCTGGAGCCCGAGGCTCAATGCTGTGCTTTTTGCAGAAGGGAACCCATTTCCTAGCAAACTCTGAGGCTTCCGACAATGAGTCGAATGTGAGCATGGACGCCCCATCATCTGAGACATAACAGGACACCCTATCTACAGGATAGTCCATCGACAGGATCGACAGAACAGTGTTTGCTGTGATCAGAGGTGGTTCTTTCAGCGGATCCACAGTACTCACAAACACATCCACAGGCGCAAGTTTGCAGGGTTCTCCCGCCCTCTCATATCTATCAATTCCAAAACAGATCCAAACAAATAAATTCATTAAGCCATGCTTTCACAGTGTATTTAATTATGAAATGATTTATTGGTAGTTTTGAGTTAAGTTTTATGACATATTTGATAAGTAATGCTTAATTAAATCTCCACATATTTAGTATTCATTATATTTAGATGATATTTATCAAAGAGGATTTCAAAGAAGTTTCAGAATTTCGTCAATGTGGATGTTTATATAGATGTGGTAATAATTGGCATGAGTTTTCTAAAATCTGTATAGTTAGATAAGATTGTTTTCGAATTCAACTGTATTAATTTTTCAATCAACATTTCAAATCACATTAATAGATATAATAACTTAAGACCAGTCACAAACTTAAAAAATAAATTCTTATGAACTACCATTCATAAAATCTAAATCAATAAAAATTAACTCAAACTCTACAAATTGAATCACGACATACATGGTCGTTGAATCAATACCTCATGGCTAATCTATCAAGATATGTCTCTCGCATGATAGGAAACCACTTGGGAAATTGATCAAGGATCCAGGAGAGGGCGAACCAAATCTCACAAATAACAGAGATCAACCAGAGTGGAAATGCATCTTTGGCAGGATTCGTCACTCGGTATCGGAAAAAGAATCCCAAAATTACCAAACGCAATACAATCACAATTCTATAGGGATTGATTAGGCTCGATGGAATCGGCACCTTACGTGACAGAGGTTGTCTTGCCTCGGCCTCGGTCATCCTGATAATCATAACTTGTCATTAAATATACAGAGGAGCTTCTACAAATGTAAGGCAAAAACACAGTCGTGCAGAAAGAAACTCAATGAAAAGTTAATTATAATGTAGTGAAGAATGCACATAGCTAACTAACAATGGACACCAAAGCAGAGATTGCATTGACAAAACAAAAGATAAAATTATAAATCCAATTCTCATGGAGTGTAACAGTACATACATATAATCATCTTCCTCGTCTGGATCGAAATCCTTGATGCCGTCCCCCTTCTTATCATGTTTAGCTTTCCAATTGTCCACTCTCTCCTTCCATGCGATCTCCTTGCTTGGATCAATTCCATTTCCATGCACTGCACATATTTTTGTTTCAGTAAAAGCACTAATATTGAGAACCCAATGCTATGGAATACACAGATGCTGTCGTTTCAAGGGGCAACATTACCACTGTGGGGATAACGCCGAAGACTTGCATTATCACCGTCGTAGACCGGAGGAACAGAAAATGCATAGTGATCCCCATTTACCTGCAACAAACATTATGCATTTATGAATGGGAAAGACAAGTATAGCCTACAGAATTCTACACACTGTAGGTAACTATAAATGGGCATTGGAGATTCAATTGTTAGGTTTTGAGTAAGATTTCTATGAGAAAGATCGATTTATATAGATATCTGTATCTTTGTCTAGTTTTTCAACAAATTGATTATAATGTGATAATATAAATATATATCTAAATCAGATCTTCTTCTTCCGTTAAAAAGTCATAAGCAGGAAATTCTGTTCAGCAAGCTCACTCAGGTTCGATTATTGCTTAATCATATTTCTGGAATTTGAATATTGGAAAATGGTGTAATCAAGGAACATACCATCATCCTCATCAGTTGTGCTCAATCAATTAAACTGACTTAAATAATTATATTTATATAAATTTCTCTATAAATAAGATAAAAATTAATAACAGATGATGATGAATCACAAAATATGATCCAAAATATTGATACAAAACAAATCTTACACATTTGAATCCCATTGAATAAAAATTAACTCAAAATTATACTTTTAAATGTTGATAAATCATCTCATGATTTAATACACTGCGAAAACACTACATATTTAAGAAAGAAAACTACAATATTACCGAGCGATTAGTTATGGGGAAAGCTGGAGGCGGTCCTTCGTAGACGCTCAGCGCAGTGCCAGCTTTTTCCACGTTAAACTCCTGGTCGAAGTCGTCCAATGCACCATCTTCTTCATCATCTCCATCAACGCGGGGGCTTCCTGTTGAATTAATCACTGCTGATTGAAGACACAGAATTCACAGTGATTTAATTGAATACAGAATTAGTCGACGAATAAGTGATACCTTTCTGTCGTTTGTATCTAGTCTTGCATTGAGGACAGCGTTTATCACCATCCTTTCTCTCGTACTCATAACAGGGACGACATACAGGGAACCCACACTCATTGCACGCTACAAATATAGTTCCATCCGGATTGCGAGCGATGATATCTCTACAGATTTGGCATTCTGGCGTAGCTGTAAGCTTTATAGGATTTGGCTGCAAATTATTCAACAAAAACAGCTAAATTTCAGAATTTGAGATAAAATTATAATTTTATATTGTTAGTTATAGATTGAGAAAAAATCTTGCACAGTCAAATTTAGAAACAACTGTAGAAATTATATGTCTACGATTTCATTGAAAATGGGTTTTAAAAGGGAAAGACTTAAACAGCAGGACCCAGGTCTTCATGTAAATAATCAGAATTTTAGATAAAATTATAGTTTTATATTGTTAAGTTATAAATGGTGATTATTGAAAAAAAATCACACAGTCAAATCTAGAAACTGGAAATTCTACGTCTATGATTTCATTAAAGATGGGTTTTACAAGGGAAAAGGCTTAAACAGCAGGACCCAAGATAAAATTGTAGTTTTATATTGTGACATTATAAATTGAGATTACTGAAAAAAAATCTAACAGAATCAAATTTAGAAACAATTCATACTAATATCATGAACTGTCAAAATTATATGCCTATGATTTCCTTGAAGATGGGTTTTAAAAGGGAAATACTTACACAGCATGACCCAATTTTTCACGTAAATAGTCAGAATTTGAGATAAAATTATAGTTTTATATTGTTATGTATAAATTGAGATTGTTGAGAAAAAATATCTTGTACAATCAAATTTAGAAACAATTCATACTAAAATCATGAACTGTGGAACTTATATATCTACGATTTTGTCGAAAATGGGTTTTAAAAGGAAAGGCTTTAACTGCGAGTTTTTTCATGATAGAGCTCTCAAAAAAGACTTAAAGAGCAAACTTTAAAATACTGTACAAGATATTCAAATACATTATGTTTAACAATGAAAATCTAAACATTACTAATTATATATACGTCCAACAATCACCTCGTCGTGTCCATGGAAGACATGTAGTTCGTTTCTCTTAAAGGAACCTGCAACTAGTCCTGCACTGGCCTCCATATCTCCCTCACACAAGCAGAACCAAGATCACTGGTTTTATCAATCTTGTTTCTCCATCGGTTTGATCATGTTGCAGTGGACGTTGGTGCTCACGTTTAGCCTTAAAATTGATGTTTGTAATGGAAATGGCAACAACTATGCTACCAACTGTAGGTTCTGCTGTCAGAGGTTGAGGTGGGCCCTGAACAAATGATTGGTTACAACAAACGGGGATGTTGATTACAACTGACGTTGTGTTATCAACAAATGGGTATGTTGATTACAATTCACGTTGTGTTATGAATTCATTCGGGTGATCAGCAAACTGGTTTTGTGTATTATTTGTGAACTGGTGTTATTGGGTATCGTGTAGTTGTCGTCTGTTGTTGTTGTGAGATCACACAGCTTTGAAGTCTTAGAAGGCAAGATACAAGGAAAAAACAACGCACGATGGACTGTTTCAACAGCAAGCAACTGAAAAGGACCCCGCCTCCACCACCAAATTTGGACTCGTTAGTATTATATAAGCTGAACCACGTTTATAGTTTGTTTCTACCAGATGGTAGGATGGTTTTGATTTTTCTTATCAATTTTATATTGAACTTATGTGGGTATATCAGGTTCCAGTAATCCAACAGATTGAGGGTACTTTTTATTTAGTTTACAGTTTGTTTTCATTAGTTTTGCATTGAGAGAGACCATTGTATCTCTCTTTCAGGTTGGTAGGAGTTAGTTTGTTCCTATAGATTTAGTATTGAGACAAATCACCATATTCCTTGAGAGCATTGTACCTACTTGTTAATATTTATTTTGTTTTCACATGTTTTTTTAAAATAGGGCTCGTTATTTTGGACAATTTTTCAAACACTAGTCTCTTGGAGGGGTTTGCACTCGGTTAATTATTTTTAATTTTTAGCCTTCCACATCATCAATAGAAAGAGTTCTTGTGGTGGTGTTACGTCAAAATCTGCTCATTATTGTTGTGTATGAGTTGGAAGTGGAGTGACATATGCATCGCTCACATGTGGCTTGTGTGTGGATAGGCCACTCTTGTTCGCATGGTAGAAGCTAGTGAAACAAGGGAGTGTTTGGGGCTGGGCTTAAACATCACACATTAAGCAGCGCTGACTGCTTAGGTGGATGTGCCACCGTTTCTTTAACTCAACTCTACTATTTCCTTATGAAATGAAATGAAATATTTTAATAACGTCCACGAGGCCACAGCAGCCTATGGGACCCAGGAACAGCACAAGACCACCACCGAAAAGAGAAGACCCTAAACAGCCTGAGATCTTCGCTCGAGATTAGCTCTACGACAGTGAATTTTGATGATGTAATTTGCAGATTTGACCAACCTTTCCTCCTCAAACAAGGTATTTAAGTTGTCCACTTGTAAGATGTCCCCATAAGTGACCCGAATATCTTTGTATGCTGAGCACTCCATAACAAAGTGCCACTCTGTCTCCACTAATCCCATGTCGCAAAAACGACATATTCTTTCTTCCCACTCTTCTTTAGGAACCATCCATCTGCCCGTCTCACATCTAAGACGATGTGAGCTAGTTCGGAGTTGAGCTATCAACATCTTTGCTCTCCATTTAATATTTGCTCCTATATATGCCTTTTCATCATGGTCCCCCTTAGGATTGAATTCTTTGATATAATAGTCTTTTTTTCGCCCTGATTGTTTTGTCCATAAAGCTTTTTTGAATTTTTGTTTCACATATTTTTTTATTTCTTCATTTGAACTTGGACAATCTTGCATATTCACACCCCACTTTTCCATCCATTTTTTGTTTTGTTTCATCCATGTATTCCTTCTTCTATCCAACTTTTCTTTTACGATTAGCTTAGGCCACCGATGGTCGTCCATGTTTTGAACCTTTTGAAGGTAACATAGTAACCGAATCATCGCGAAAGCCTCCAAGGGAAAGGTGCCTGACTCCGCTAGTAAAATCTCATAAGGTATCGTGGTTTTGAGTTAACTCAAATCTTATCTCACTTTTCGTTTCAGGCGTTAAAAGTTTTCTGACATTAGCCGTGTGTCAGTTGATTTTAGTTTCTGTACGAAGGTTTCGCTGCATACTATTTATACAACCAACAAAATGTTTTTTAATATATGTATCCGAAGGAGGCCAAATAGATGTGAAAAGAGATGTTTTATAACATTTAAATATATAAACTTTAGCATTTATTTAAAATGATAAGGTTATATTTTAGTTTTAGTATTTTATTTAATATATATTATATTATTTTTATTTTATTTTTATATAAAAATTGAAATATTTGTATTAAAATATTCATATATTTGCATATTAAAAAAAATAAAAAATTAAATTTTAACAATATTTTAAATATTTTTACATTTTGAGAATGATAAAAATTGAAATATTTAATTATCATTCTTAAAGTGTAAAAATATTTAAAATATTGTTAAAATTTAATAATTTTTTTTTTAATATAAAAATATTAAATTTCTTAAAATGTTGTTTATATTAAATTAATTTAAATCTAAATTTTTTAATATCTTCAATATAAATTAATTCTTTGATAAAAATAAATTTTATTTATAATTTTATAATTTGATAAACAATATTCAAATGTTTAAAATAAAAATTTAAATTTAAACTTTCCTTATATGAAAGAATATAAAACTTTTAAATAAAACACAAGTTTAATTTTTATAAAATTTCATATTTCAATAATTGAATACACTCAAAATTTTCTAAATATATTTTAAAATAATCATTTTAAATATATTATGATAAAAAATTTATTATATAAAAAAAATTACATAGTAAATAATTTATTTCTTCAAATTGTATTCATTGTATTTTGAATATTTTTTCTTGTTAATATATTAATTATGTTAATATTCTTAAAAAACTAATATTTAGTTTTGATAAAAACTTAGCTTCTAATGATGCTAGTCATATACTAAAGATTTTTCTTTATGTTCTTTAGGTTGATTAAATCAAATGTACACAACACTTTTCTTTTTATTTGACTCTTTTCTAAGTGTTACATTGTCTTTATTGCCCTTTCACATCTTATCCTTATTTTTTCATCGTTGTCACATGTTTTCTATTTTTCTTGTTTCCTTCTTTTCTAATTGTTATGCATCCATGCTTAATTACGCCGAGAGGCGTTATACAGTGAAAGCATTCAAGGAATATTCTCCGTAAAGTTTTTGAAGCTGCATTGAAAATGACAGGTAGGTGGAAGTCATGTGCTACTTTTTTCCAAATAAAAATAAAAATAGTGGATTTTTTTCCAAATGTTTAGTTTTTGTGCATCTATATTAATTTGCATTCACCTAAATAAAACGGTTATTGGTAATGGCTGCATTCTTCAGTTACTGTTGCAAAGCTGTTGCAGCTTCTGTTCTCATTACATATTGGATATTCTGCTCTTTAAATCACCATTTTGCAAAGCTGTTGTAGTTTCTGTTCTCAGATCTATGGTCAATTAGTTCGGTTGTAGAATTCGCTAGGCTGTGTTGCAGAATTAAGTTGTGTTTTAGGGAAAAAGCTATATGCCTTCTCCTTCGCTGATTTGTATATTTATTGGAGGCTTTGTTGTTAGCCTTTTCTTTTTTTCTGAGAAGGTTAAACATCTTTATGTTTTGTTTCAAAATGAGGCATTTGAATGAAGAGGAAAGGAATTTTGTGTGCTCGACAGCTTATTTGTAGATTTTAAAGTCCCGAATTTGAAAATGTTGCCTACTGTTGCTCTGGATGGGGTTTCTAGCCAGCCTCTGCAATCATTCCCGTGTAAGTGTTTTAAAATTCTTTAAACTCATGGAGAATTTTGTTGATTAATTGAATAATTCATGTAAATACAGAGCCTGTGAAGATTGAAGGTTGAAGGTTGAGCATTAAGTTTGAACAATGAAAATAGGAGAGCCTCCAGAAAATGAATATTGAAAATGGAGCCAGAGCAAAAATTGTGAAATTGTGACAATTTGGGCCAATGTAAAGAAAAAATCTTGTTTCTTTGTTAAATTTGTTAATTTTTTTGGTAATAGTTAATCTGGGAAAGATTTTGCTATATGTATACTAGCTATGTAAATACAGGACACGTAAAATTCAAATGTATTGATTTGTTTACTGCTTTTTAAGGTTCAAAGTGAACTAAGGTAGAGCTTCTGATTTTACACACTGCTATCGCATGTTAGATTCTGATTTTTTATGCTGTAGTGATTTAGATTTCTTGGTTAACCTCCTTCATTTCCTCCCAATCTATTGTTCTTTATTCAAGTGTTTAAGCTGGCTGTTTGTTTTTTCTCTATATTGCAGTGGGTAAAATTGTCTGTGGGATGAAGAAAGTCCAAAGCGAGGTACAAAGGTTTTCTGTTTATATTATGCAATCATGGCATTTCAGGAGTCCTTATGCTTTGTCTACGCTTCCACATGTTGCATGCTGTCTACATCTGTTATCGCAAGTGAGGGGAATGCTCAATCTTGTTTTGGAATTTTTTCACTTAAAACTGGTCGTTCCAAAGCTCCCATTTTTGCAGAGATTATAAGGATGCTGGCAAAGGTTGTGGTCGGTGCCTTTACACCAGCCAATTGCATTTGGTTGAAATTTTCTGTATCCTTTTGAACAGACGTATTTTTTGTATAACCAACAATCATAGCATTCAATGAGACCATATTTCTTTGAGGTATCCTGTCAAACAGATCAATTGCCTTGTCTATTCTTCCAAATTTTCCCATACATGATTACGAGAGCATTTCGCATGCACTAAGATTAATATCACCCAACTGTGGGTAATGTTAGCCAATATTTATCTAGCGTAGATTTGTAGTGGGTAATTTTTTAATGTAGATTTTATAATGGTAAACATTCGAGATCATAAGAAACCCTTCCAATAGAAACCAAGTGCATATAAAAGTTTTCAATGGAATATACATGTTATCTTTAATAGTCAATGTTTATTTTATTCTAAATTAAGAGATATGTAATTTAACTACACTCTGTACACGCAAAATCCCAAGACCATTATGAAAGCCATGATTCTCGGTAAAACCCACCAGAATATTATGTATGAATAGTTGGATTCGGTAAACAAACTGTGTACATTAGTTTGAAGGCAATAAAGAAGTCTCCAGTAAATATAATGGGGAAAGGAATAGATCTTTCTTCCCAAAGAAGCGATTGAGACATCAAACGCATGAAATACTTAGGAAGAGGATAATTATCGATATCATTTTTAGAATAGATCCTTGCAGAAAAGGAATAGCATCGTATGATTGAGGATAAATACATTTCTTTAAAAAAGAAAAAGATTTGCTCAGTTAAAGAACAAGTATAGGAACGTGTGACGTCAAATTTGTTAATTCTAATTATTTTAGGGATAGTGTTTTTATTTTATTTTTATTGTTTTTTTATTAAGAGTTAAGAGGTTTGAATTTGAAGTGTTTTTATGGTGTGGGATTTGTTTCAGGGAGGATTAGGGATAGTGTTTTTCTTTTTCTTTTTCTTTTTTTAAATTGTTTTTTAATTAAGAGTTAAAAGTGTTTTTTGATTAAGAGTTAAAAGGTTTGAATTTGAAGTGTTAATGTTTCCAAGTTTAGTTTCTATGTTTGGTTGAATGGTAATTATATAGCATTATATTTTTTAAATGAAGAGTATTAATATCTATGAGAAAAAGTGAAGATATGTTAGTTTTGAATTATTTTACTTATTGAAAAAAAATGATTTTATTTAATTGTTGTTTTGATTGTTATTTTCAATCAATTCATTTATTTTTAATTTGTTAGGATTGTCATCAACAATTGTTTCATGCATTTCTTGCACTCTTGATGTGAAATCTTATGAAAACAAATAAATCAAAAAATAGAAGATTTTCTCACAAACAAATTGAACATGTAGATCACAAACAAATCATGAAAAGATCAAATAAATAAATGAAAGATAAAAAATCAAAATCACATAAATGAAAAAATAAAATCAAAGAGATTTGATGAAACATAAATATCTAAAGAGATTTGATCAAATAGAAAAATCAAAATCAAAGAGATTTGATTTAAAAAATTCAAAATCAAAGAAATTTTCTCAAATAAAAATATCAAAATCAAAAGACATTTGAACTAACAAAAAAAAACAAAAAGATTTGATGAAACAAAATTTAATCAAAACAAAGAGATTTGATGAAACAAAATTTAATCAAATCAAAGAGATTTGGTCACAAAAAGAAATCAAAGATGAATCACAAAGATTTGAAAATATTTAATTAAAAATCAAATAAAAAAATCAAAGATTAAAAAATAAATTAATTAAAAGATCAAATAATTAAATCAAAGATAGAAATAAATAAACTAAAAGATCAAATAAATAAATGAAAGATAAGAAATAAATTAAAAAATCAAATAGATAAATAAAATAAATGAATTGATAGAAAAATAAATAAATTAAAAGATTAAAGAAATAAATCAAAGATGTTTAATCATAAAGATAAATCACAAAGATTTGAGAATCTTTACCATAGATAAACTAAAAGATGAAATAAATAAATCAAAGATAAAAGATAAATAAATAAAAGATCACAAAGATTCCAATAAATTAAAAAAAGATCAAATGAATAAATTTAAACCTTACAAAGATTTGAATACATGGGGTTAAATTAGGGTTTTTTATAGGGTTTAATTACACTTAGGGTTCAATTAGGATAAGATTTTGGACTAGGATTAGGGATAGCTTCAATTATAGTTACATTTCAATGAAGGTTTAGGTTTAAGGTTATGGTTGGAAATATGGTTACAATTTAATTATAATTATGATTCAATTAGGGCTAGAGTTCAATTAGGATTATAGTTAAGATCAAGTATAGGGTTTAATTAGAGTTACTATTAGGGATAAGGTTTGAGTTTGGGTGGAATTAGGGCTTAATTAAGGTTGAGTTAGGGTTACAACTAGGATCAATTAGTGTTATGACTAAGGTTAAAAACTGTTATTGTTCATTAGAGTTCAATTAGGGTTGGGGTGATGGTTTTATGATAAAGCTTGGGGTTAGGGTTATAGTTAGGGTTAAAATAGGATTACAATCAAAGTTAAATTTAGTATTCAATTAAAAGGTTAGGAATGGTTATCAGTTAGGGTTAGGATCAAATTAGAGTTAGGGCTATAGTTATGATTTAATTAGTGTAAGGGTTAATATTACGGTTAGGATTAAATTAGTGTTAAAAGTTAGGGTTAAAGTTCAATTAAGCTTAGGATTAGGGTCCAATTAAGTTTAGTTAAGTTTAGAATTTCATTAGGATTATGGTTAGAGTCTAATTAGGGTTAGGGCATAAGTTAGGGCTAGGTTTAGGGCATAATTAGGGATAGAGTACAAATAGGTTTAGGTTTAAGGTTAGGATATAATTATGGTTAGAATTTAATTAAGATTAGGTTAAACATTAGTGTTCAAATAGGCTAACCATCAATTAAAGTTAGGATTAAGATTAGAGTTCAATTACTAGGGTTAGAGTTCGGATTAGGTTTAGGATATAATTAGAATTACAATTCAATCTAGATTTAACTAGGGTTAGGGTATAGACAAGGTTAGGATTTAATTAGGATTCCTATAAATTATCATTCAATTAGGGTTAGGCATTAATTAGGGATAACTTGAGCATTTAATTAGTGTTATGATTTTATGATAAAGCTTGGGGTTAGGGTTACAATTGGGTTCAAATAGGGTTATAATCAGAGTTAGGTTTAGTGTTCAATTAAAGGGTTAGGATTGGGGATCAATTAAAGTTAGGGTTATAGCTAGGATTCAATCAACATAAGGGTTAGTGTTAGTGTTAGGATTAAAATAGTGTTCAAACTTAAGGTTATAATTAAGGTTTGAATTAGGGTTCAATTAGGTTAGGGTTAGTCTATAATTATAATTATAGTTCCATTAGAGTTAGGGTTGGGGTTAAGGTTTATTTAGGGCTATGGTTAGGGTTAGGCTTAAATTAGGATTAGGGTTAAGGCTAGGGTTCATTTGGGGTTAGCGTTATAAGATATATCTTCAAGTTAGGTTTAGGGTCAAATTAGGGTTATGTTTCAAGTAAGTTTACAATTAATTTTAGGGTTAAGGTTATGATTCAAATTGGGTTACGATTTAATAACTGTTAAGGTTATAGTTCAAATAAAGCTAGGCTTAGGATTAAATTATGGCTAGGGTTTAATTAAGATTATGGTTGGAGTTTAATTAAGGTTACTATTCACTTAGGATTAGGGTTCAATTAGTATTCAATTTGGGTTAGGGATCAGTTAGGGTTACAATTCAATAAGGGTTTAATTTTAAGGTCGGGGTTAAGGTTAGTCTTAAATTAGGGCTAGGATTGGAGTTAGGGTTCAATTAAGGTAAGGGTTGTTGTTTATTTTAGGGTTAGGGTTCAATTAGAGTTCTCTAGGGTTTTGATATAATTAGGGTTAGGGTTTAACTATACCTAGGGTAGGGTTCATTCACTAACTTCACTAAGGTTCATTCAATAAGGGTTTAATTAGGGTTAGGGTTAAATTACAGTTTGGGTTTTCCATCTACACTTTTTCAAACTTGAAAGACACTTATTTAGGGAATTTGTCCTTAGCCGAACGAGCTTCAAATAGGGTTATGATTAGGGTTCAAATAGCTTTATGCTTAGGGTTAAGCTTCAATTTGGGTTAAGGTTCGATTGATTAAAAATAGGCCCCTTGAGAAGGATATCTCTCGGCGTACTTTACATATATTTTTAAAATATAGGTATGCTAGTTTTATCACATACAGAAAATTCACCACCAACAATTCACCAGCAAAAAATTCACAACCAACAATTCACCGCGAGAATTGTTGGTGGTGAATTGTTGGCAGTGAATTTTTCAGTGAATTGTTGGTGGTGAATTTTCCTAGAGCCAATTTTATCATGATAATTTTATACTTTTATGTCTATATACTCATGATCCCATCCCTTGTAATACCTATATTCTACTTTGATTACTTGATGCTTATTCCTATGACCTTGTACCATGCTTAGATCATATGCATGTTCTATATCACTATATTTTAGTTATGAGCCTTATCAATTTACCTCATTCCTAGATTACTATTACGTGCTCATGATTATTTTTTATAACTTATGTAATCATATCATGTCTCCAATTCCATGTCATCCTATTATATTGTGAGACATCATTCTTCCCCCATATTTAGTGTTCACTCATGTTGTCCTATCATGATTCTAGAGACACCCTTTTAAATTGGGGACATCTAATTTTTTCCATTGTGATGCCCTTATAATGAGTTAGCATTTTACATCAAATAAAATTTGGATTTATCCATATCATCTTGTGCCTACATGCTTGATTATACTCCTAGATCTACCTTTATCATACTAGAGGTATCAAAATGCATTTTGTATCCTATCATGTGTGTTCACATGCACTACCATGTTGTAAGAGCCACATAGGGGAAACCATTACCCCTCATATCACTTAGGGCCATTTTCACCTCACCATTAAATCTCATATAAGGTAATCTTATATACCTAGATGTTTATCTCCATTCTATGTGTTTGAACACCTATCTTTATATATGTATTATTGACTTATTGCATGATGCATTTGTGATAGTGATTTGTTTTACATGCTTTAAATGATTAGTATGCATTTACATTTTATGTGCTATTTTCCTATCTTTTTTAATTCCTTGTATTCAACAAATGCAAATGACTTAAGGGGTATATCTTGTATTTAGCTCTCCTTGTTGAGCTTGCAAATAGGTATAATTATGGAATTTACATAAAAGCATAGAAAACAAACATATCCAAATTACTAAGTGAAATCATCACTAGATCAAATCTTAGCATACCAAACTATCATCAATCCGATTTAAATTAATTGCATCTTGTACATACATTTTATTTAATTAATTTAAATAACATTAAGAAAAGTGATGTGCATATTTTTGTCTTAGGATTAGTTTTTATATGCATTATTACCTAACATGTACCCTAAGATCATAAACATTATGAAGCTTTGATTTAATATTTCTATTTGTTAAAAAAAAATTGAATAAGATTCTTTTATATGCATTAATACCTAACATGTACCCTAAGGTCATAAATATTATGAAGCTTTGATTTTATTTTATTTATTTATCATGTGTAGTGTAAATATGATTGTAACAAGGGGTAGAATGTAAACATAATACAATAAAGCTCTTCAAATAAAAATAAATTAAACATTTAAATAAATATAATAATTTCAAATATTAATATCACTTTAGATCTAGATGTATTTAACATGTCTATACTAGTTTAGTCATTTTGAAATTTAAAATATTTTAATTTAATTATGTAAAATAAAATTTTGTAGAAGAATACTCTAATTTATAAAAAAATAAAAAAATAAAAAAATGAAATATTAATTTTAAAAAATATTAAAATACATTAAAAAAATATTTAAAAAATAGATACAATTTAGAGAGAATGAACTATTTATTATGTAATTTTTTATATCTAATATATCTTAAATACCATCATACATTTAAAATGACTTTTATTAAATGAATTCATTTATTAATTTATAATTAAAAAAACATTTTTATCCAAAATTTAATATTCTTTCATATTAAAAGTTTTAAAATTTAATATTCTTTCATATCAATAGATATCTTGAATTATTGTTTTTTTTTTTTATATTATGTTATTCAAATTAAAAATTTAGAAATTAGAAAATATTTTTATCAAAATTTATATTAAAGATACCAACATTTTAATATTCAAATTAAATTAATAGAAACAATTTTTTAGAAGATTTTTATATTTTAATATTAAATATTTAAATATTCTTATTTTTCAATTTTATTTTATATTAGATATTTAAATAATTTAACCTAATAACATCAAAAAAATGTTGTTGTGTGTATTTTATAATTTATATAATATTAAAAAAAGTGTTATGCATACATTTAATTTAATCAATTTAAAGAGCATAAAGAAAAGTCATTAGTATATGACTAATATGATTAGAAGGTGAGTTTTTATTAAAATTAAATATTAGTTTCTTAACAATATTGTCATAATTAATATGTTAATTAAAAAATATATTCAAAATACAATTAATACAATTTGAAGAAAATGCATTATTCGTTATGTAATTTTTTTAATATAATATATATATATATATATTTATCATAATATATTTAAAAGTACTATTTTAAAATATATTTAGAATATTTTGAATGTATTCAATTATTAAAATATGAAATTTTATAAAATTAAATACATTCAATCATTAAAATATAAAATTTTATAAAATTAAATACATTCAATCATTAAAATATAAAATTTTATTATATATATATATATTTTATTACACAAAATTATACTTTCATATTTTTTTTAAATTTAAATATTTTAAAAAATCTTATACATAAGATTCAAAATTTTATTTTAAAATTGAACATTGTTTATCAATAATCAAATTAAAAATTTAGGAACAAAATTATATTTTTATCAAAATTTAAACATTAATTTTTATTAAAACTATCAAATTTTAATATTTAAATTAATTTAATATAAACAAATTTTTTAATGATTTCAATATTTTTTTTTATATTATATATTCATATTTTTTACATTATAATAAAAATTTCAGTTTTTATTTAATTTTAATAATATTCTAAATATTTTTAAATTTTAAGAAATTATAATTAAATATTTAAATTTTTATATAAAAAATAAAAATAAAATAATATATATTAAATAAAAAATTAAAATTAAATATAACCTTATCATTTTAAATAAATGCTAAGTTTATAGACCATTCTTCAATGCAACCAATAAAGGAGATGTCATAAATATTTCTTTATAAAAATGCAGACACACGGGTAATGTGGAAAACTTTTGATGTCCGGAATGCGGCAACTGATATAAGGTTTGGGTTAAAGAAACAGGTAGAGCTGAGTTAAAGAGACGTTGAGTTAAAGAGGCACAAAAACCTAAACAGTCAACGCTGCTTACTGTGTGACGTTTAAGCCCAACCAGTGTTTGGACGATCATTCTCTCGCAATGAAGGAGTGTCCTAAAAGTGGCAATGATGTTTGTATATAGGGGAATTGTGGTGTTGATTTGATTATTTTTTTCCTTAAGGAAAAAGAGTGAAAGTTCACTGGAAATGAGTCACAGGGATATATTTTTCCAACTTGAACCACCTAAAAGTGATTTATATGTTTTAATCTTTAAAATAATATAAACTAATGAAATGCAAACCTCTTAATCTAGTTTATATTTATAATTTATTAAATTTTTGAAAAATTAGTTGGATATAACTTTTTATAAATTTAAAACAATAATTTTAATTACTAAACTGAAATAATGAGATCAATGTAACACCACAAAAAATATAGTAATTTTTTCCCATTTCTAGATAATTTTGATGGGAGGTCAACTTCGGTTTAAATTTTTATAATTAAAAAAAATCATACCTTCTAGAGAGGATTTTCTCCTCTATTGTGTTATACTTTTTTAATTTAAAATAAAATAAAATTAACTTCATGTTTAATTAATTATAATAATCTACTTGCAATAAATTAAAAAAATTAATAAAACTTATCAAAATATATTAAAAAAAATAGATTTCAAACTCCAAGCTTTATAAAAAGGTATTTTCAAAATTTCATGAAAATATTCTTGATTGGAGAAATCTGGAGTTGAAGTTGATTTTTGTTGAATTTATTTCAAAAAGAAGGTTACCTTGTCACATAAGTGGTTTGGAGAAAAATTCTTTCACCCAAAGATAATTTGTTTGACACCCTATCATACAAATTGAAACCTAGTTTGAATTTAAAATCAAAATATATCAACCTAATAATTTTGAGAGAAAAGGTTTGGTTAAATCCCTTTTTGGTGTAGGTACCAAGTAGTTTGACTATATTATTTTACTTGAAAATATTTGTCACAATCTTATTAATTACATTAATAATTCATAATAATTATTTAAACAAAAATCATAAAAACAATATTACATGTCATTAGATGCTCAATTTTTTATTAAATAAGTTCAAATAACATAATTTATGAAAAAATTACATGTCATTAGATACTCATAACTTTTCATTAAATGAGTTCAAATAAAATAATTTATGAAGAATTTATAAAAATCTTTTACCATGATTTTATAATTTGATAGAAAATTTATTGTTTTTCTATTTTGTGATTGCAACTGCAATCAATAAATAATAATCTTTTTTTTGATACAACAAAGGTGCCCCGCGACTGTCCACCAGCCTGTACCTTGAATATTTAAAGTGAATCAATAGATGATAATCTTGATACCATTATGGCTCGTATCATTTGAAAAGGCTAAAAACATTCAAAATAGTGGAAGGAAGACGAAAAGGTGCTTAGGTGGGGAAGGAAATTATTAAGAAACAGGCGTGGGAGATGAGTAGAAGAAGAAAAGCAAAAAAAAACGGGGAACCAACAAAGATTTAAATATTTCTATAAGTGGACTAAAGAGGGGACCAGGTCTAAAAAATCATTTTGGGAGTTGAGGAGAGCGTTGAGCTATCTATGTGAGAGTGAACGTGCATTAAGTGGATATAGAAGCTACGGTATTCATTTCTATGGAGGGTGCTGGTACGCTATATTTCTTTGCAATGTTGTTTTTAACTTTATGCTATTCATATTTGAAAAATTCATGTTCTATTCCTAAGTATCTGAATCTCTGAACTTGAACCTGAATTGGTAACTTAGAGACAATAGATTATGCATAGTATTCATAGACTACCTTATCGATTATTCATGCAAGGATATGCACACAAAAAAACAATTATGCAGGAGAATCATCCAAGAAACAGAATTATCCTCACGTTATGATCTGTGCTTTCTCATTTTGTATATATGTCTACCAAGGCGGTTGCAACTGAAGTTCCTGCACTGCTAATTATGTTCGCTTGAAATTTTTTGAAGGCCTGAAATCAAATCCATTTTGTGAATATCCTGCAATCGAGGTGATCAGGAGACAAAACATTTCTTTAAGGTATCTTACCAAGCAGTTCAGGTATTCAAAACTTTGGGCTATCTTTGGGAAAATCTTTAAGCAGTCCCTGTGGCTGGGGTTTTCACGCTTCTCACTAGCTCTCAAGTATGTAGCCATCATTTGCTTCTGTATTTTAGTTTCTTTGAGCACACCAAGAAATATCTATCTTTTTATTGTTTTTCTCTTCTTTTTACAATTGAACGATTTTGATTTTGGTTTTGATTTTGATCCAGTGAGACATTTGGATCTAGATTTTGTTTTGTTCAAGTTTTCTCTTTTTTCTATTTCTCATCTTTTTCCACGGTTTTAAAATTTGATCTGTTTATGGAAAAATATAAAAAAATATATTGTTGGAAATAAGCCACATCTAAATCAAAGATAGGTTGGCTCTATAAGGACCAGTAGTTCAATTGGGCTCAAGGAAAATTCACAGCCAGCAATTCACCATCAGAAACGGGAAAATTCATGGCTATTGACAAATTCACCTCAAGGAAAATTCACCACCAACAATTCATTCATCGCATTAAAAGTTCACAATTAATTTTCTGTGGCCGTGAATTGCTGGTGGTGAATTTTCTTTGAGGTGAATTTGTCATGGCGGTGAATTGTTGGTGGTGAATTTTGCGTCGGTGAATTGCTCGCAGTGGATGCCGTTCAATTGGTAGAACATTCCAGCAGCAAATGGAAGGTTCTAAGTTTGAGTTCTAGCTGGTCTATGAAAAAACTCAACATGGTATCAAAGTCAGGTCAAGCTAGGAGCCCTAGACACTTAATGTGGCTTAAGGAGGAATGTTGAAAATAAGCCACATCCAAACCAAAGATAGACTGGTCCTATAAGAAAGAGAGCACTACAAGAGAAAATGGAAGATCTTAAGTTTGAGTTGCAATTGATCCATGAAAAGTTCAATATTACCCTTATCGCAAGTAGTACTCTTTGGAGAGTTCTGTTTGAGTTTAATTTTAGGTTAATAATCCGATCCTTCGAGTTCAACTTTAGAAATAATTTAAGCTAGATGTGCAGTCAGCTAATTAGCCATATAGAATGAAGCAGAGCCAGGCATTGAGACTGAATTCTTATAGGCTATCGCATTAGTTAATGTCAACGTGCATTCCTAGGTTCACTTCACGTAAGGAGTCTTTACCTTATTTCATTGCAATGCACATAAGATTTATCATTTATGGTTGGTGATTATGAAGTGGCTAAGAATCAAGTAAATCTACGGTGATGGAAGATATTAACCTGCATCATTCTCTTCTATGAAATACTTTGTGATGTCATTTTGTCAAACAGTTTGCGTGCCTTGACTAATATGCTTTGGTTTTTTTCATTCTTCTTTTTGAATACTGTTGAATAACTACGTTCCTTATCTATGCTTTCTCATTGCTCTATTTTTTCTTTGATAAATACCTGTGCTCAAATCTGGTTTGTCAGTGTGCATTCTATCAACGTGAATGTTAATTGTTTGAGAGGGGGCACCCCCTTATAGTTTTAGTAGGGTGTGGTATTTTTCAGTCCATGGGGTAGTGACTTTCTTGATTTCAGTCGACCAACCCCATTATAGAGGAGGGCTCGTATTCATTGTTCATTGTGTTTTGACAGTGATTTTATTTATAAGTAGGATTATTGATTTGTTTGATCTTCGATGCATGTTTATGTCGAATGCACAATGTATATTAAGGGCTGTGTAGCTTATTTTGATTAGCATCTATTGTTCAACTTATTTAAGAATCATTTGTGGAGTTGTGAAATATATATATATGTGTGTGTTTTTATTTTAAAGTAATCATTTTAAATTTGTATTAATAGTATTAATAACAATTTGTGTAGTTAATTTTTTTTAAAACAATTTGGAGATAATTGTTGAAAAAAAAGAGAAATTTATGGAAACATGTGACATTTTTGTTGGCAATATATGCAGTTGTGCTTTTTTTCAGCTCCTCTTTTTTCCCACAGCTTATTTTCAATCCCTAAACAATAGCCATTATATTAAAATAGGGAAAGATTCTAAATTATTATTCCCCCATAATTAAAAATTTGCATGGGAACACTCAAACTGCTTAAATTTAAGAAGAAAACACACTTAACAGTCGCATGGAGACATGGGGTTCATGCATTTTCAAATTTGAACTGTTACAACTATCTATCCTTTTAAGATGTTGCCAATCAACATATTTCAGGATCTCATGTTTAGCCATAGTGAGTAGTTTACCTCTATCTTCTAGATGACTTTGGGATATAAACTTTTCTAAATGCATAAAAATCTAGACTCTTTGGTGTTACAAAGTTAACCATTATTTATCTTATATTGCTCTCTATGAAATGAGAGTTCAACAAGGAGCTTTCTATTAGATTTTAGAAATTTAATTGTCATGCTATGTACAGTGTTGGAAATGAGGTTGGTTATTACTTATTGACTACTTATGAGTAATGATGTCAATAATGTAACAAGGTGATTTTGTACATTCTTGGTTTGGTTTGCAAACTCTAAAAGTAAGATAATATATATTCTATTTGAAGTATGTCTAACATTATTGCTCTTTCTCTTATGTTTTGTTGGTAGCAATTGGATTGAACTCCCTTTTGGATCATACCTAAAACTTTGAAGGATGTGTCATATTGGTAGCTATAAGTTGTTATTTTCTTCTTTAAATTAATTAGTCATAGCCCTCTTCGAAAATACTCAAAATGACTCCTTTTCACATACTTAGTTTTGTCATTGAGTGCATTCAAAAAAGGCATTTTCCATAGCCCAACCATGATCTTGTTATTTAGGTTGTGATACTACTCTTTATGCTTTTGTAGGGTCATAAATTGCCACCCATGACAATCTCACAGTATGTTTTGCTCCCCCTAAGTGTATGGATCTAATTGAACACCCAATTTCTTAAATTATGGACTCTATGGCCCATTTTAACATTTACTAACAAATTGCATGTAGAAAACTAAAGCATTTATTTAATACTTTGTCCCCGACACATTAAGTCCCATAAAATAGGGGTGGGACCTAGTTGCCTAGGGCAACTAAGTCCCCTTATTTTGCCTCCAAAATTGAATATGTCAAAGGTGGCAATTTATTATTTGAATTTCAAATGTCCAAAGTCAGCTATTGGGATTTAATTTTTGAGAAATTAGAATAATTGTGTATAAATACCTAATCATTTCACCATTTGAAAACTAGTAAGCAAGAAGTGGAAATATTTGAATCAAGAGCACTATCAAGCAAGCCAAAAGCAGTCATTAGAAGATTTATTGTAGCAATTCAAGATCCAAGCATCATGTCAAAGTGTATGTGAATTTGTTCATATTTGAATGTTATCATATTGTTTGTGAGATTTAACCCTTGTAGGTCTTCAAGAAAATCAAGCAAGCAATAATCAAGACTTGAGCAGATCTTGTATGACTTTAGTCCTTCAAGGAAGTTATTTTTGGGTGGTGAGTTGCAGTTCATTGTTGATTCATCATTCATTTTATCATTTGGCCTTATCCCTCAAGAAAATAGGTTCCCTATCATTGGCATTGTCATTGTGGAAGTGGAAACACTAACATGGGGTTTAACTAAGGCAAGGCCCTATATGGCACAAACCTTCCTCTTTCTTTGAACGTGCAAGTTCTAGATATGAAGAATATTGGGAGAATTTTGAAGGTCAAATATTCATTGTTGCATTCAAACCTTACACCTTGAAAACTCAAAGAAACTCAACTATCTTTGCACTCAATGAAGATCTGACAATGTGACAAGTGGAAAAAGAAGGCTTAGATTTAGCATCAAAGGATTGTGAAATTAGATCCAAGATTCCTCTATTGGGAGATAGTCGCCCAAAAATCAACTTCAAATTCATATCATAGGTGCACAGTAATTTGCTCAGTCCATTCTTGAAGTCTGAATTTCTCTGTGACTTTTTTGCTCCATTGTTTTTGCATCAGAATAGTTAATTGCACCATTAGCCTAGTCATTTCATTGCATTTCATTTCCAATTCCATTCCAAGTTTGGTCAAGTGCAAGTTGACTCACCTTTTAGGTTGTAAGTCAGTCTTATACCTTGTCCAAATCCATCAAACCCTCGCTACCTCAAAACATAATTGAAACAAATAAGTAAAAGTTCCCAAACCCTAAAGTCAAATCTTAGGGTTTCACTTTTCCTACATTTCAACTTTAATGTTTACGAATCTGTTTTAGATGATTCTTTAGTGTTCATTGTAATTTGGTAAACATGTCATGATTTGGTAGTTTTTGATTATATAAGCAACATTTATAGGGTGTTGTACCCTTTACATGAAGAGCCCTCAGGGCCAAAAAGGAAGCTAGTTCAAAACATTATCAAAAAGTCTATAACCAAAAACAGCAAAAATAGGACATAGACACAACACATTAACAAAAAAACTCCAACACCACTCAGATCTGAACACTAATTGTCTACACTTTCCCATTTCTGAACTAGGAGGTTTAAAACATCATCCCCAATCCAGTTGGGACCTTCACCTACAATATTCTTATTCACTTCCTCCTTGATGACATCAAACAAAGTGATAGAAAATTTGTGAATCATTTTGATAGTGAACTGAGCCAAACAATTGATTTTTCGCTCCAGTTTAGCAACCTGTTCCCGCAACACACCAAGGTCCTCGTTCTTTCCCTTCCTGCTCTAGGTCTCCTCTTCCCCACTAGCTCTAGAATCAAAGGAGTGAGTAGATTCATCCTTAAGAATCTGGTTCATGTTATAGAAATTACTAGGGCCCTCCACAAACCCTTCTTCCAACTCCTCAATAGTGTCTTTTTTGCCTTCAGCTATGTCCCCTGTCTACTCTGAATCACTAGAAATCTCATCCACCATGGCACCTTTTTTGTTCTTCGCAGTCTGTGGGATCTCCTCACACTAGTTTTTTTTGTCCCCACCTCAAAGCTTGTGGCCACCATAGTGTTGCCCTTAGAGTCTTTTTCCTTGACGCTTCTCCCTTCGCTGTCAGTGGCTGACAATTCCACCTAGCCCAAAGACACCTTTTCCCCTTCTTAGCAGTAGGTCTATTGTCCTTCTTGATGGGTTTATTTTTTAGCTCACATAACCCAACTGCCACTTTAGACTGGGCCAATCTGACCGCACCTTTCTTCTTTTTAGATGGGGGTTTAGGCTTAGGTTCCATATATTGGGTTCAATTTCAAGTATGGGGGATTTGGTAGTATAAAACTAGTTCCATTATAGTTAAAGTACCATATCAATCAAACCAATAATGTAATAGTAGCAAAAGATTAGTAATTGATATTAGACATTCACTAGATTTTTAAAATAGTTTTCATTTTTATGGTACTGATTTATGATTATCAAGCTATTATAGTTTGTATTTTATCTTATTGAATCCCCATTAAGTTGTTATAAAAATTCTTGGGTATAGCTATAAAGTTATTGTTATTTGGGATAAACTCTACTTATCACTTATGGTATTATTTATTCTAGGTCTTAGATTATCTTTTAATCAAGTTCTTATTCATTATAGTGTTTGGTTAATGATTTGTTATTTAATTAGAGTTGAACAGATTGAGACTCAATATTCATTTGGTTTTTCATAGTTATCAATTATCCATTAGTAGATCATGTTATCATTTTGATATCATTTTAGTCAAGCTTTACAAAATTATGATATCATCTAATAAGCTAGTAACGTTCTGGATTTTAGAAATTGTATCAAGTTATTATCTGATTTGGGTATCATTTATTAAAGCAGCTATCACTTTTACATAGGTAATTCTATCCTATTATTGTTTTTAATGTTATTGAATATTAAATTATAAATCCATGAATAAGAATATTCAAAAGGGTGAAAAACTTAGTTAAATTAAAGATGGTAATTGTAGAGGTTCTTTTCATTTGGATTGCTAACCGTCATATGCTCTCACCTCACCCATTAATATTAGGGAGCTTAGTGATAAAAATGATAAACAATCTTTTAGCTTGATTTAACACCCAATTTATATTCCAAGCACCTTTCCCATTTGATAGATGAATTTGATTTATCTTCCTTTGTCAAATTAATCTATGGAGTTAAAACACTTCATCTGCATCTTGGATTATAAAGAATAAACTAATCAAGTATCTTTGATTTGAAGCTATTGAGATTTGAGTTGTATATTGAAGATAGCTTAAGAGGTGTCTTTGAATTAAGAATGATGTGGATTAATAATGAGTATGGACTCTTGTAGATGACTCTCTTGCACTCCAGTAAGTCTATTAAGTGTTGTTGCAACCTAATTATTTAAATTGAATGGTTATGGTTATGAGAAATTATTTGTTTATCCAAGTGATCTATTTTATTTTACTAATTGAATGTGATAGAAAGATAATTGTTGAATTGGTTGATTTTAAGATGCATTGTTTTAAAAGGTAAGTTCTTCTTAGGTATTGGGTATTTCACCCAATATGCAAAACTAGCAACCTATTTGAATACGAAAATTGAAGATGCATTTTAGGTAAAAAAGAAAATCATCTCAAACACTCCCCTCAAATGTTTGCAAGTAGATTATGGGCGGGTGCAAAAAGATGGGTAGCCAATTTGTGGCCAATTTACTTTTTCATCCCGAAATAGCGAAAATGCGAGCGCGTTAATAGTAAAACGCGCTCGTGTTATGGCTTGGTAATGACTAAGCCTAGGATCGGTCATTACCAAGCCATAATGTGAGCGTGTTATAACACGCTCGTGTTTTTGTCTACATTGAAATTTTTTTCTTCTCTTTTTCTTGTCTCTTTCTTCTTGTTATCTTTCAAGGAAACTATATACATGAAATGAAATTTACATATGGACATTTACTTTCTTATACTTTAAGTTCTATTTCATGTATATAGTTTTAGGCTGTTTGAGAGTGGTTTCAGATCTCTAGGAGTTATAATGCAAATTCTAGTTTTTGGAAGATCTCAAAAATTTCAGACAGTCAAATTTCAATAATCAACATGTCAAATTTAAGTAATCAGGAGGTCAAATTTCATTAATCAGCAAGTTGTATCATTTTTCTCTCTCTATCTCACTCATTTTTTATCCCTTATGCTCTAAACCTCTCTCACACACTCTCTCCTTCCCTCTATACTTCTATCTATCTAACCTCTCTCTCCCCCTCCATCCATCCCTCCTTCCCTCTCTAGTTTTCTCTATCTCCCCCTCTCTATCTCTTCCTTCCTCCCACCCACCTTCCATCTCTACTTCACTATATCTAACCTATCCATCTCTACCTCTCTCTCTCTCTCTTCCTTCATCCCAACCACCTTCCCTCTCTACTTCTCTCTATCTAACCTATCTGTCTTTGCCTCTCTCACCCTCCCTCCTCTCTCTCTCTCTCAATCTCTCCACCTTCATCCTTCCCTCCTCTCTCTCTCATTCTATTTATCAACTTCTCTCTCCCTCTATCCCTCCCTCATCCCCTCTCTATTTCTCTCTATCTCTCTCCCTCCCTCTTCCCCCCTCTCTATCTCTCCTTCCCTATATAATTCTCTTTACCTCTCTCCATCTCTACCTCTCCCTCCCTCATTCCATGTCACTCTCCCTCCCTCTCTCCCTCTCTCGTAATCTCCCAAACTTCCTCCTTCCCTTTGTATTTATCTCTCACACACACTCTCTCCCTCCCCCATCTCTCTCTCTTTGGTTTAGGCTTTATGGTTTAGAGTTTAGGGTTTAGGGTTTAGTAATTAGGGTTTAGACTGTATGGTTTATGGCTTAGGCTTTAGGTCCAACCCCCTCTCTCTCCCCCTCCCTCTCAGGTCTATCCCTCCTATCCCTCACACCCCCTCTCTCTCTTAGGTATATCTCTCACTCCCTCTATCTCTCTCTCTCTCTCTCAGGTATATCTCTCACTCCCTTTATCTCTCTCTCTCTCTCTTAGATCTCTCCCTCCTAGGTCCCCTCTCCCTCTCTCAAGTCTCATCCTACCACCCTAATGAGAGAACACAAACACACTCTCTCTCTCTCTCTCAGGTCTCTCCCTCCCACCCTAACTAGAGAACACACACACTCTCTCTACCTCTCTCTAAGGTCTCTCCCTCATCTCCCCCCCTCTCTCTCTCTCCCACTCCCTCTCTCCTAGGTCTCTCCCTCCCACCCCCTCTCCCTCTCTCAAGTCTCTCCCTCCCACCCTAACTAGAGAATCTCTCTCTCTTCCTCTCAACCCCTATATCTCTCGTGCCCTCTCTCTCACACCCCTCTCCTCTCTCTCAAGACATCTCCCTCCCAATCTCTAAATAGAGAACTCTCTCTCTCTCTCTCTCTCTCTCTCTCTCTCTCTCTCTCTCTCTCTCTCTCTCCCTCTCCTCTTAAGTCTCTCCCTCCCACCCCTAACTAGAGAACTCTCTATCTCTTTTTCTCTCTCTCACTTCTCTCCTCTCCCTCTCTCCATCTCTCTCTAGGTCTATCCCTCCCACCCCCTCCCTCTCTCTCAAGTATATCCCTCCCAACCCCTCCCCTTCTTTCAAGTCTCTCCCTCCTACCCCCTCTCTCTCAAGTCTCTTCCTCCCACCCCCTCCCCATCTCTCAAGTCTCTCCCTCCCATGCTAACTAGAGAACACACACACACACATTCTCTATCTCTTTGGTCTCTCCCTCACACCCCTCACACACACACACTCTCTCTCCATCTCTATCTCTCTATCTCTCTCCCACTCCCTATCTGTCCCTCTCCCTCCCACCCCCTCTCCATATCTCAGGTCTCCCTCCCACCCTAACTAGAGATTTCTCTATCTCTCTCTCTCTCTCTCACCCCCTCTCCCTCTCCCAAGTCTCTCCCTCTCACCCTAACTAGAGAACTCTCTCTCTCTCTCTCTCTCTCTCTCTCTCTCTATCTCCACCTCTCTTTTAGCTCTATCCCTCTCACCGCCTCCCCCTCTCTCAAGTCGCTCCCTCCCACCCTAAGTAGATATATATATATATCTCAGGTCTCTCCCTCCCACCCCTCCCCCTCTTCTCA